>JAANDH010001180.1:0-77016 GCA_011799765.1 Nymphaea thermarum
GAAACCAACCACAACACCCAAAGAAAAAAATTGAAAAAAAAAAAAAAAATTAACGCAACTTACGCTAATCTAGATATGCTCAATAGAAGCATACTAGTGTCACAAAGAAATACTGGAATGAGATAGTCGGAAATGTCAAAAAGAGGAAAATAACGAAGACCTACTAAAACAAAATGACATGACATAGGAATTGCTAAGTGACTGAACCATCATTCCAGAACAGGAAAAAACCAAGAAATGGGTCCACAAAACTGACTCCACAATCTGCACAGTTGGCATAAGGTTTCATGATTAGGATGATCATGATGACAATGACTTCCATTTAAAAGGTGATAAGTTTGGCTTAGATATGCTATTTCCCAACTATGAATCTATAAGTACCCATGCCAACGTAGCAAGTTTTGAAGCCGCATGTTATACAAAGCATTTCAAGGACATGGGGTACAGTTCAACTCAGCAAAGGACATTGAACACAGTTCAACTCATCAAAGATATCCATAAGATCAAGTCTCATATATAGGGCAACATATTCCTTTCTATTAGCACTTTCTGTCAACAGGTCTCATATGCTTTCCTTAACAGAATGAACATCCTACGTGAAGGTATTCAAACCTGAAAAAGATATATGAAATCATGTTTTTCTTAAAACACTTAGAATGCCCCAAAGATAAGACCAAGCAATTGAGGACACCATTTGACCATACCTTTGCAATTTGTGCACACTTAGTAGCCTCGCTAAGGCCAATCATTGTCTCAGCAGAAATCTGTAGCACAAAGCAGATATTTCAGCAGTTAGAACTAGAATAAAGGAAGGTAAATATGAAGAGAACAGTACAACCACTTACTATCTTGACAAATGGGTAGTCACTGTCAAAGCCAACGGTTGCTGCCAATGCAGTCTTACCACTGGAAAAGAAAATGCATATACATCAAGGACTAAACTGAAATTTTAAGAATTTAATTTTGTCACCAACGAATGCACACCTGCCACTTGGACCTTCTAGAAGGCAAGTAACCAGTGGACTTCCGCTGCTTATTTTCACTTGTTCTACCAGTAACATAGCCCTCTCGTATATGTGCTTATGTCTTTCTCCACAATCTACTATGCCATTAATCCTGTTGAAGGAAGCCACATCCAATTAAGAGGAACAAATATTTCCAGCTTAGTTTATGTCAGAAGTACTAATAACAATGCGAAGCCTTACACAGTAACACATTTGACTATACAGATAAAGATATATGTGGATATACCAAAATATTAAAATAATTTGCAATACTAGTGAAAAATGCAAAACCTGTTATTCATTATAACAAGGGTACTTCTAGTAACCTCCTTAATAGAGTCATACACCATTACAGTACTAGGCAATCCTGAAAATGAGTTGTCCAGCTTTCAAACTATATCCAACTTATTCTACCCAAAATATGATTTCAGTTAGAATGTAGCTTACCCTTGAAAGCTATAGGTGTCAACTGTAGGACATGCAACAATCATTGTTTGTTAATAAACTGAGTTTAATACGTTCATAATCAACAACCTCAAAGTTTCCATCTGTAGAATGTAAAATGTAGCATGTCTCTTCTGCACATGGCACATATACAATAAAGCCTATACAGTCATACTTTAGAAATTTTCACATTGTGCGCTTCATAACCCTATTCTAGAATAATAGCACCTGTCCTGGCTTGGTATAGATATGATCTGGTTAGCATTTCTGGGAACAAAATGTTTGTGGTAAACTGTACCACTGAGAACTCTGCAGGTGAATCTCAAACATCCACGGATTAAAATATACCTGACCTGCTATGGAGGGAAACCTATGTTAGCAGAGGAGTGAAGACCATCTTGCCCTTCCACCTCTCTCTCTCTTTCTCTCACGCACAGACAGAATATAGTTGCACATGCATACAGGACATCTCACTGAAAACTAGCAAGCATGCAAGGAAAGTTCACCAACCCATGGTCCCTATTTAGGTCATACCAAATAAACCTCAACAACTAGAATATTTTCTTTGGTAACAGCAAATACTATTTCAAGCATGAATAATTCATAAACAACCTTTCAGAATACTTCAACCATATAAATAAATATATTCCACACATTTCATGCTACTAATTTCCATGCCAGCATGCATGTTGCATAGTGTGTTTGTGAATGTCTATTCAGCATAGATCTCTCCATTACACTCAAATAGATTCCCCCTGAAGGATCTGTCTTCTCTCACCATGAACAAGCAAAAAGGCTTCATTTACTTAAGAAATACTAGCAGAAGCCACAGAGGTTCACTGATATTGCAAAAGATTATCTTATACAGAAAAGCACATCTCTTTAGTCACAATTATGAAAGCAAACCAGAACAAAACGGCATTGCTGGTGGCTAAGCATATAAAATGCAAGAATTAAACTCATCTGGCAGTTGATAAACACATGAATTTATAATTGTAGATCCATATAACCTGCATCGTTCAAGGTCATCTGTGGAGGCTCCAAATGCAGGTCTGACTTCTTGAAGTGCATAGAGAAAATCATCCATGGTCACCTTTATATTCTCCTCATCCAATGGCTTAGTAAGGTCATCTAAGCTTATTTGGCGATTCAATGCAAATGAAACTGCACTTTTAACGACACCTTCAAGCTCAGCACCACTGTAGTTCTTTGTTCGTGCAGCTGCACCAGCCATGGTCATCGTTAGTCACAGTCTTGTCTTGTCTAAAAGGTTCAGATTCTACCATTATCTCAGCCATATTTTAGAAGAATAAAGACAGTTAAAATATAATAGACAGCGAAACAATAGATGCTGTATTTTATTTTTGTCAAGAACACAGGAAAAGACTCAAAATAATAAAAAAAGCACAAAAAAAAGTTATAGAAAAGGAATGTAATCTGAAAGAAAAGATGACATTATCTTGACATCATGACATTAATTGTTTTCTCATATATAAAAAGTACCACTCTTTCCCGACATTCTCCTCAGATTCCAAGAAATAGTATTCCAAAGATACCTTAGAACCCCGATGATATTGGTAACAATGGAGAAAAGGCATAACATAACTGGGGAATGATCCTAGTTGACTTTAATTATGAGCAGGCTCACTGGATTTGAGAACCATGTTTACAGCAACAAAAAGGTCTGGCCAAGATCTTAGCCAACTTGACCTGCATTTCTTGAAGATGCTAAACTCAAGCTAATCAGCTATATGCACATCCATACACAAGCATGAATGCATATCATCAATATAACACAAACACATATCTAACTGAATCACCTTACTCTCTGAATGCATAGATAAGGAAGGGGAGAAACTATATATATATATATATATATATGGAGAGAGAAAGAGAAATACCAAGTTCCTGCAGGTTCACATCTGCAGCAAGAAAAGAATTTTCTCTCATTTTACTAGTATGTATTTGAAGAATTTGCAAACGACCATTTTCATCAGGAAGGCTGATCTCGACTTGTACTTCCAGACGTCCAGGTCTGCAAAGTGCAATTGCACAAAGATACAAGGCTGACAGTTTAAGAATCGGTAACAAGTATACATTCAAGATGCCACAAATAGGTCAACAATCAGTAGCCAAGTGATACAAGTTCAAAACAAAAGGTCAACCAATACACTTCTTCTCTCATAGCAGATATTTCTGTTAAGAAATTATCAAAACTTGCAAACAGAACCACAACAAAAAGGGAAGTAGGAATGGCTAAAGCATCATACGAGCAAGATTTAGGAGAGAACCTGATGGATTTTCAGAACAATGTAAAGCAATATAATAGAATACCATATTACATTTAATGCACTTGAAAATATGACCTGTCTTAAAAGAAACTATCCTAAGGAAAATTTCTGAGTTGTGGGCCACCATTGCTTCTAACATAAATGCCATTCATCACCAGGCACTTATACAGGTGAGAGTTGGAAAGCAACCACAAATGGACAACAAATCAAATAATCCCTGAAAGAGCAAGCCTAATAAAAAAAATTTTGGTCTGACTGAACAAACTCTTTGTGTGTAATGGTACGTATCAACTAAACCAACAGAGCTAAACATGTGACACCTGTCCCTTTCTCTTCATAAGATGACTAATTGGCTAATTCTTGTGAAACAAAAAAACTCACATTACAAGAAGCTTATTTTAGAAGTTTACCTTAGAAGTGCCTCATCAAGTAAATCTTTTCTGTTTGTCATTCCAATCAGCAACACATTATTCAGGGACTCAACACCATCTATCTAAATAACAAAAAATGGCTGATTCAGTGCTCTCAAATGATTAGGCAAGAAAAACGGATCTATGCCATAACCAATCTCACCTTTGTGAGTAGCTGATTGACAATGCTATCATGTACACCAGTTCCATCTCTAGTGGATCCTCTTGACTATGTAATTAAGAGAAGAAACATATCAATCATCTCCCAGAATTAAGGCAACAAAATAAATAAGCACACAGATAAAAGAAGAAGAAGAAACTTCACAGCCATGTGAGCAAGCTACAAACGGCTGCACAAAAGCTACATAGCAAGCATACATAAAATGACAACTAAACATTGATTTGTGTTAAAGAAAAAAAATTACTAATAACATATGGAACATGGACTAAGGTGCTATCTTGCTGTTGAACTATGCTAAAAGAGAAGCGTTAGAGAATGCTTGATGAAGTAATTGTATGATTCTACGTTGCTTGAAAAGCATATTCTATAGACTTTATGATTTTACATAGATGATGAACTTCCCTTGCAACAATCTTACATAAGTTAAACATTTCTTTCAGAAAAGATGAAATCTTGTGGTCATAGTTTGCAAACTTCAGCCAGAGCTAACCCACTCACAGTGGAAATAAATTGACAAGATGGAAAAACCATCCAAAAACTTGAGGATTTTAGTAAAGTAAGCATACTAAAAAAATGACAAAGCCATGTAGATTATGCTAACACATACCCCTACAATGAGAAACAACAGCCATTACTACTTTAGCTATATGGCAAGGATTAGGCTAGCAATTCCTGAACCTATCTACATACACAATAGTTAATACTTAATAGCATACTACAAGAAGGGGCAAGTGTTTTGATCTTACTGCTGTCACCGGCTTAACTATATACTGTGATTTTTTCCTGTGGCATGTATATTCCTGATTTTTAAAGAAGAAACTGCTTCAACTAAGAACAACACATTCTGCTGTGGTGCACGACATTATATATTAGCACTATTATTCATCCATTTGTTTAGTTCATTCCTCCAGTATCACTTACACGTGCAAATCGATTTCCACTGTATTTCATTAATAACTCAAAGACTCAGTTCACTAACATACCTTGCAGATAGCATCAATTTCATCAAAGATAATAACATGCAAGTCACTTTGATCACCTGTACAGGAAAATGTAATTTCAGGTTACAACCGGCTATTTCATAGATAAATCCACCGTAGACCGGTAAGGCATGAAAGTTTAGATTCGAACTACAAACCTCTTGTCCTTTGATCATTTTCTGCATCTGCAAACAGGTCCCTAACATTCTTTTCAGTTTCTCCAACAAACTTGCTCAATACTTCAGGGCCATTGACAATCTAAAATTCACAATAAGAGTGTCAGAAGAAAGACAAGTGTGTCAACAGCAAGAAGCATAGCCAAAGTAAAACAACATAATCTTCTTGCAGAAATAGAACTTAGGTTTCAAGCATGAAGCTGTCCCTCTGCTTGAAAGGTTAGGTAGTGTGCGGTCCCCAGTCCCCATGCCTGAAATAGGTGTTCATGGTGGACACCAAGACAGATTCCACATAAACTGTATGTTCAGGTTCTCGTGTGTTTCACTCTCATACTCAGACCATGAATTTCCATCAGAGCAGAAACTGCATTTTCAGCATGGGAGCCAATGGTGCCTCCCACCTAAAAATTACTAAATACTAACAACAGGCAGCTGGCAAAAGCAAGTAGAGTTTCCAGGCGTCCTTGCACACATAAATGCATGTTGCCAAAAGCAGTTCTACTGATTTGCCTTGTGAACAGTGAAACATGTTTTCGCAGAGTCAAATAATTTAAAATGATGAATACTGTTTGATAAACATAACATCACATGAACCAATAAAGACACAAGGTTAGGTACTGATGACACAGGAAATGGAATATTGACTTCCTCTTACCAGCTATGCTATCTTTTGGCAGTATATGCTCATCACAAAATTCTTCAGGAAATATTATTTATATTTGTACAATTTTTTTTTCTTACATCTGAAAAACAAATAAGAAAAAAGAACTGAACATGCATGAAACTGCTCAAACATTCCTGAACTCTAATTGCAAACCATGGCAAAGATGCACCATACAAACATTTAGCTACTGCAGGTTAGGGCCTACAGCAACTGCAGTCACAGTCACACGTTGAGAAGATGTCAAGGAACTCCAAAAGAAATGATTACATAAACCACTGTCACCAGAACGTGAAATTCATAGACTCAGGTTAAAAGGAATAAAGTTAATATTAGCAAAACATTCCCAGTTACGCCTTCGGAACGTCGACTCCACAGGCTGAGAGCGCGTGAAACTCATCACTACCTCGTGATAGTTTAGTTTATGTGGAAGCACCTTAGAGAGGCAAAGGCACCAAGCACTGTAAATAATTCCCCATAAGCCATATAACAACCTAAAATAGGCTACAAAGTACATAACTACACCAAGTGCTTCACTCCCATTTCTAATACTACGACAAAAGGAAAATCTATTTTGAGCTTCTGAAACAGTCATGGCATGAGATAAGAACAGATACCTTTGGTTCTCTTCCATTCAACATTTTTCCAATCTGGCGGGCCATAAGTGTCTTTCCTGTCCCAGGAGGACCATGGAGCAACATACCTTTAACATGCTTGATGCCTAACCTGCAATGCAACAAGGATAAAGTATATTCAGTAGTCAAAATCAAATTGCTACATTTCTAACTGGGACATGTAAAGCAACTGACTTTGGGAGCCAGCTTTGTGAACAGTAGATCAACTAGAATGGCGGTCAACAAACATTAACCATATGATGTTATCTATAATAGATTAATTATTAAATATGACAAACAAAAGAAGATAGACACAACACACATTTTAAAAATTCCACGTAACCTGAGTATTTTATGCTTAAACCCTTTTCATTAACTAAACCAAGCAGAAAGCTGGATAGTTTCTCTTTCAGGCTTGTGTATAATGAAACAGTGAACATAACAAGCAAATGCGCTTTGTAGTTTTGGAAGAACAATTTACTTGTTTGTTACATGTGGTGGGAAAACACGAGAAGCAAATGCTCTTCGAAATATGTCAGTAAATTCAGCACTCAATCCTCCTATGCCAAGCTTCAGAAGATCAAACTCTTTCTGTTTAAATATATTACTGCTAGCAGCTTCACGCTGATTGACAACCTGCACAAGAAATTTAAATTTAAGCATAAAGAAAAAGGTCATGATTCAAGATGCTGCTAACCATATGATAATTAGGAAACAAGACCTATAAAGAAAAGGAACCTCTTAGAGCATAAGTTACTTTACACAACTACAAAAGTCATTAGGGTACCTTGATTCCTGAGTTTGGAGAAGTTTCAAAAACAATATATGTTTCTGACGAAATAAGTCCTCTTTCTATGCCATTAGGATCTTCCCTGCCTTCTACTGCAGCCTGATTGACTGTATATATATAGTTTGTACCACAGAATTCAAAGGAGACCCTCTGCCCCATTGTCATGACCTGCATTGAATGTGAGTCGGAAAGGAAAAAAAAACTTCAAAAGCTCCAACAAGAAAGAAATTCAAGAGGCGATATATAACTTCTAAAAAGGTCCTTAGAACTTTTTTTCCTTGAACTTTGATCGAAGCAGATCCAATCAACTCTTAACTCTAGAACTTGAACAGTGTCATGGAGCAATACTAGAGCTTTATTGCACTTCCAAGTTTCCAACACATTCAGCTATACCAGCGTAAACAAAATTTTAAGGCTACAATAACATCTGAATCTAACCTACCATAGTGCCCTACAATATCAAAACATCATAATTTCTACAGAAAACCAATTCCTTACATTCCTCGTAACAAAACTTAATCCTCCTCCTATACCCATCTCTTTCTAGACAAATGAGTCCCCAGCCCTTCCCACTTTTCCTCCTTCTCTAAGCCTAAGATCAAAAGAAGCTTCACAGAGTGTGATAAACATCAACACTTGCAAAAGTTCTGTAGCCACTAAACAAGCTTATAGTTCTAAAGAAGAATCATAACTATATGCATTTTTCAGAAGGTGGTTAAAATAAGTTTTTTTTTTATAGACAAATACAAGGACAGTCCCATGAGATCCAGATTCTCCTTTAATGATAACAGAATAACTCAATAAAGCAGCTCTGCCAATCACAAACATTATTATATTCCTTTTTGCAAATATACAGTTTGGATTACCTATATTAAACATCAAAGAAACAGATGAAGAGATTGTTTTAGCAAATGTTTGAATAAAAAGATCCATTCTTAAGACTCTAATCAATGGGCAATTTTCTTTCACATCATTCGTTTTTCCTTTTTTTTTCATAAATTGAAGTATTATGGCCATGGGATTCCCTTAACCAGTACGCCATAAAAAGGTATTTCAAGGAACCCAGTGCATAACAACCTCAAAGTACGAGAATTTAGAAATCAAATTAGGGAGAGACAACAAAACAATGTGGACAAGTTTTTAGAAATCAAATTAGGGAGAGACAACAAAACAATGTGGACAAGTTTCCCGATTCCCAGGATAAGAACTAGATCGAACCTGGAAGCAAGCCCTTTTCAAGAAACTAGACCACAGCAGAATTCACCTCTCCAGAGCTTAGGCATCAATTTAGCCTTATGCCAAAGTTACGTTTAGTCATTGCCTTCTCCAGAAGTTAACCAAGTAACCACCTGAGCTAACTCTTTAAAATGACAATTTCAACATATTCTCCTTTTCCAAATAATTTAACATTTCTTATGTAGCTCTTTCTTCTCTAAAGCTAAATTCTATCTAAAAACTAATTTCAATGAGTAAAATTGTTGATACAATAGGAAACTTCCAGCACCACCAGGAGGATTTTTTGGAAGCTATATCAGCCATTCCAATAATGAAACAACATAATGAATTTGAGAAGGAAAGTTTAAGAACAATACTGTCCAAAGGAAACAAAAAAAAATCATCTTTCTAATTTAATGCTCAAAAATTTCAATTAATGAAAAAAGGAGAATATAAAATGAGACAGGTACAAGTGCAAAATAAGTAAAAAATGGACTTTCTGAATGTCTTAGGCAAAGAATCATCAAACAGACACAACTAACGCAACAAATGAAAACCAAAAGAAATGCATTCAAATGCTCTCGTAAAACAGAAGAGATCCTCACCTGATCAATAAACCTTTTCTTGATCTGTTGAGATAATAGCACAGCATCTATCTAAAGATTTATACGCAAATGTGAGGGATCAGAATCATTAAACAATCATAAAGTAACAAGGTAACACAGGTATCTTTCTAGAAAGTCTAAATACGTGAACAAAAAAGGAAGAAAATCATAACGAAACAGAGAAACATGCACCTCAGAACTGATTCCATTAACAAAAAAAAAACAATGAAAACGTACCTGCTCTTGCCTACCCTTTGCTTTGACAAACTCCAAATCAAGGGTAAGCAATGCCAACTTGAAATTATCAGGAGGCACAAACCTGAATATATTAAATCCAAAAGTTTAATCATGTAATCCTCTGTTCAGTATATTGAAACACATAGACGCATACACAGTGAAGGAGTGCACTTTGTTTGACGAACTTCTACTTTTTCTTATAGCTAAATATAACATGCACACATGCATAAATACATGGTTCATGCAATATGTAGACCAAATAAATACAAGGACTATGCTAAATAATTATGAATTATCTAATTAACTAGATTGATGGTTCATAACATGCACTTGTCAAATTAGTTTTCAAAGCATTAATCATGGACTACCTTTTCGAAAAAAGTAATGCTACATATGACAGTGACACCTTGTAAACCATCAATAAAGTTAGATCAATGCCTCATAATCAGTCGACAAGATCCTTACATTTACTTAATCCACATATTTCATTTTGTGAACTATATATATATATATATAGCATGATAGATGGTGCCCTTATTCCGGTTTAAGTTTCTAGATGTGGTCACCATGTATTATTTAGTAGAGAACATGTGCTATATAAGTTATTTTTCACAGTTCTTTTAAGACGTCAAAAATCAATATAGATGGTGTCCGTATTCCAGTTAAGCTTCTAGAAGTGGTCACCATGTATTATTTAGTAGAGAACATCTGCTATTTTTCACAGTTCTTTTAAGAGATCAAAAATCAAAGGTTCAAAAAAATGTGATGATGCAAACTCAAATTTTGTGACTGGGTTATTTGGTTTAAACTTTAAAGCATGTTTCTTAGTAAATAAACATAAAAAAAAGAATAGAAGATTAGACAAAAAAGATAATCTGTGTGTTTCCTAGAGCCAAACCAAAGAGGTCAAGACCGATTAATGCATTTCTCACGTGTGTATGTGTGTGTGCGCTCTTCTGAAAGGCATGGAAATTAGTTTCTGTTTAAAAGAAATTTGTCAAGGAGGTGAATAATCAGACCTAACAACAGATACAGAATCTCCAGTGGAAACTTTTGTATGTCTTCGTTGGATGGCATTTAGAGCAATATAACCTTCACGTATGGTATCATGAGCTGTAGAGAATCATTAAGGAACGATGCAGACCAAAAGAACAGCAAGAAAAGGAACCAGAAGAAGAAGAAGAAGATCCAAAGGATATTGAAGCGAAAGAACGACGGTATCCCCGACGACAGCAAGGGCCGAGCCGGCAGCGTGTACGGCAAACTTCCTGACATCATGGGCCGAGCAGTAGGCGAGATTCGTCAAAGCCAGGTCCGGGGAGGGCGTGTTGGTGACGATCATGCTGGCCCCATGACCGGATCCCGATCTCATCGCCATTGCCGACCGATCTGCCTCCCTTTCGAACTCAATCCTGAACGAATGCATGATCAGCTGAAGAGAAAAATCAAAATAACTAACAAGACCAGTCTCAGAGGCCTTGTTGTGCAGAACCAACACACAAAAAGCAAAAAAAAAAATTGCAGAGAAAAAAAGAGGAAGGGGAAGACAAAGGGGATTGGATTCTTGCGAAGGGAATGAGAGAATGAGAGAGAGAGAGAGAGGGAGACAATACCTTGCGAAAAAAAGAGGGACGGGAATGAGAGAATGAGAGAGAGAGAGAGGGAGACAATACCTTGCGAAAAAAAGAGGGGCGAGAGGATAGCGGCTGCACTGAGAGGAGGCGTGGAGGCGTGGAGCTCTGATGCGGAGAGGGAGAGAAGGCACACGCGAGGGAGTCTTCTGCTGGGTGTGTCGACGAGAAAGAAGAGGGAGCAGCGGCTGCGGCACAGCAAGGAAAAGAAAAACGCGAAGACGCGCTCGCGTGCCCTAACGGGCAAAAATAAATTTTTCCGGCAAAATTTCTCCGTCTCTCCAGACGGAGAAAGAGATGGAGAGAGAGATGGAGAGAGAAAAATGGAGGATGGAGGGAAAGAGAGAGAGGTCGAAGGAAACTCGAGCGAGACTTTTTCGTCGATAAAACGAACTATTGTTGCGCGGGGTCGGTTTCCGCGGGACGAAGGAAACAAAATATCACTCTAGGCCCCGCACTATTTATCTATTTTCCTATTTCAACCCTGAATTGTTTCACATATCTGAAAGAGTCCCACGCTGCTTGGCTTATTTATCTAGCTACTGTTATGTGCTTAAAAAGAAAAAAAATATTTTTCTTCACTTTCAAGATCAACAAATTTCGAATTAATATATGAATTTGATCTCTTCTAATTTTTAACACGAGGCATTCCTACTTAGATATTATTTTGTTTTCCTTTGTTTTAAAATATAATGAAACCAAACTTCGATCACTTCATGGTACCATTATCTTGTCGCTTGTATTCTCATACGTGGTGCCATATTAAATTTGTGGGGAGAAAGAGAATGGAACCCATAAGATTTGAAAGTTTAATGCACTGTATCAAATCTTATGATTAAGCTAAAAATTAACTTAATTATTTTGTTTTACATCAATAGTAAATCATCATAATTTGAAATAAGTAACATAAATGTTGAAAGCAATGTGGGAACATTCCCAAAAATACAATAGTTTTTTCTATGTTTTACTTGCATTGTTTACTCCAAAGGGAAATAATGCGCACTTAGGACATAATTAAGGATCTTTTATATAACTCGGTAGCCCGTTTATGTGCTTTAATCGTCCATATAATTTCAAAAGAGGCAAAATTAGGGGTGTTTGAATGACACTACAAAACCAGGTTTCGCAAGTAAAACCTTGTTTTGCCTTCGAAAATAGGTTTTTTAGAGTGTTTGGATGCCAACTAAGTTGTGTTTTCAGCATGCTTTTGTAAAAACTAGTGAAAAAAACTGTTGGGTTTTATAAACCAAGTTTTCACAAAGCTAGGTTGGATTACAGCATCAGTCAAACACTCCCTTAGTCATCTAAATCATTTTTTCTAAGTATGTACCTCATTTGCTTAAAATACACATCATTCATACGATTTAGCGTGATGAACATTTGAAACAAAATACTTTACAAACATTCATGATCTTGAATGTAAGAAGAACAAAAAACACTAATGATTGTATATATGTGTGTGTGTAGATAGCTGTCTTTTAACTATTAAAAACATACTTCTTTATATTAAATTTTGTATTAGATATAATTTCTATGTGATTGAACAACATTATATTAGCTAGATTCTTTTTATGTTAGAAACCAAGATTGAGTCCAATAACTAATCTCTCTTAAAAGAACAATGGAATCGTATTTAGATGAACAACTTTAAACATATTGGTGATAGAGGTGCCCTTTGAGATATTGAACATAATTTCACCTTTATTAAACAACGTAATCTGTTAAAAACAAATCATTGTTCAATAACATGCACAAGAAACAATTGTTTTTGCTAAAGTGCAACTCGGAAAGCTTCATTCATCTTCTCATAATCGAAAAGGTAGCCTTGAAGCAAGACAACCCAAATAACTCTGAGAAAAAAAGAATGATGTATTCGAAACTTGCAAACATCAAACTGTACACTTAACGATATGTTTTGAAGTCACTAAACATCCTAATATGCTCAGCACTACTAAGAAGAAAACACGGTTTCTTGGTTCTTGTTGATTTCTAAAAATATAGATTCTTACATGCAACTTTTGGGTACATAAGAGCCTCTACTTTTTTTGGGTCACACATGTAAAAGACCGGTGACTTCATGTATATTTCATTCTAAAGAGATAGCAAGATTACATATTATTTGGCTAAGATTGTAAGATTGCATTATGTCCTACATATTTATGAAACTCAGTTCCAAGGAATTGAATGCCCATGTTACCAAACGCCCTTAAGGAATACATTAGCCTACTTTACTTTTTAGCTATCTATCTTTGTTCCAGACATTATATATATATATATATATATATATATAAAGAGAGAGAGAGTAGTGACTTTGGCTATCAAATCACTCAATACCAGGTTTATATCAATCCACCGTGATGGATGGTTGAAACAAAACAGAAGAAAAAAAAAGTGTATTATATTAAATCATAAAAATATCTATGGCATTTTTATTAGTTTTTTTTTTAATTATTCATCATGATGAATTAAACGGTCCAACATATCGATGCATTAAACAAATAATATATATATATATATATATATATATATATATATATATATATATTGTGCATCTAGTTTGTAATGTTGGGTTTAGAAAAACTGATCAGACCACGGGGGAAGATTAGATATTACAGGGCAGATGAGGCCCTTGCCAACATTTTGGGATGAAAGAGAGGGCCAGATCGTAACTTCTTTTTCCTTGAACCAAAACAATAAAATTTCCACGAAAAATTCGAGGAAGCTGCACTTTTCCACTCTTCCTTAAACTAAGGAGGCAGTGAAGCTTATCTCCCCCCCTCTCTCTTAATTCAGTTCTTTTGGGGGATCTCTCTCTCTAGCCTTCGCTGTTTTTCTTGTTACATTCTTTCGTCTCTAAGCATCAACCACTTGTCGTCGCCTTTAACTCCAAGCCGGCTCGTCCCTCGATAAGCCGAACGCGGAACGCCGGCGCCATTCTCCCTCTCCCTCTCTTGGTTTTGTCGTCTTCGTCCTTCGTTGGAGCCGGCTCGCCATGAACTGCAAGCGCGCCTCCAAGACCGCCTTCTCGAAGTTGGCGTACACTGACGCTCCCATCGATCTTCTGTTCATTGTTTCTTTTTTATTTCCTGAAATTTATACATGCTCTGTTTTCTCAGTTCCGACGCTCCGATCTCCTTTTTCGTATCATTTTCCGTTTCTCCAAAATTTCCGCCGTTGGTCTTTCTCGTTGTAGCTTATTCTGACAATCTTTGTTTCCTTTTCTCTTTTTCTGAGACTTCCTTGCGTACTTTCTTGTCGCAGTAGTTGCTTCATTGGCACGTCCTCTTCTTCCTCCTCGTCACGCGGCGTCTCTGCTTCGACCAACGCCTTAGTCATCGATGGCTCCGATCACCAGAACCCGAAGAAGATGCCAGTGAGTTACGCCGGCTGTGTTTCTTCTGTGCAGCTGCATGCTTCCTTCATTTCCATATTGGTCCTTGGATCGACTTCTGCTTCTTCGTTGTTGGGGATGCCTCCATTTTTGTCAATCATCGGCTGAATCTTTCCCTGTTCATTCGGCTTCTTGCTAGAAGTGTTTTTTTCTTCTCATTTCTTTTTTATTGTTTAAAATTTTGAAAAATGTTGCCCACATTCGACTGTGCAATGCTATTTAGTTCAAGACCCAAAGCGTGATGCGCTTCATATGATCAAACTAACTCCGTATTTGTGATTCACCTTTTGTATATTGAAGATCACATATACTGAAAGAGAGAGAGGCTACAAAAGTCTGGACTGGGGAGGTGTTTAACGGATAGCTGTTTTTGTCGCCGACTGCTTATTAGTTAGCATGCGCCAATAAATGGTTCTTAAAGAGGCGGCATTTTCATTAGTACCTTGCAAAAATCTATGTCGATCGGAGTCGGAGGTGTTGCTTAAGCGATTTAATCTGCTAGCTGTTTTTATCGTTCATTACTTATCAGTTAGCATGCAACAATAAATGGTCCTCAAAGAGGTGAAAAACCAACGAATAGACTGCAGAAAGAATAAAAGTAGCTTTTAATGCAGTTAATTTCGCCTGTTAACAGATAATAAAAGGCACACATCTAATGGTTCGTGTCGAATAAATCAGGCCTTTTATGTCAATTCAAAGGGCTTAAGTTAGGATCCAAGAAGTGTATATAGACACACACAAAAAATATATTTTATACTTTCTAACCAACTGTTACGGAAAAAGACTCAGGAGCTCCATAACTTGCTGAAAGAGAAAACACCAATTTTTTCCTTGCTAGAGCAGGTCCTCCTCCTTCATATTTTTCTTTCTCTGTATTTTGTCGTGATTCTTCTTAATTTATTCACTAAAAAAGAAAGACAAACTGAAAAAGGAAGGACTGGAGAGTTTTGCGAGAAGTCTGGAGCGAAAAAGAAATTCATGGATTTTAGTTCCCTTTATTGGCTGTTTCCTTTTTTTGGAATGAACTGTGTGTAACTGTGTATCATCTGATTTTAGTATGTGCGCAGTGAGTACCTGTTTTAGCCCCTTTCTGAGTTTCAATTTAGCATTTAAATTGTCAATTTATTGGTTTATTATCACTGTATTTGGCAACTGGGTTGACTTTTCTTGCATATTTTGATATTTAACCTCTGAGTTGATTTAGTGACATTTCTTTGTGGCTGGCATTGTCCTATCACTAGCTTTCAATTTTGTTGATTCCTTTTTCCTTTCTTTTATCTTGATTCTGCAGCTGTGTGTGTATGATTAGGCTTTGTACATTCTTCTTTATAGCTCTGATTTAATATGAATACTGCTTGCATTTAAATTTCAAAGTTAATATGGTTTTGTTTTCACCTTGTTTTGGTTGTTGTATTTTATGCTAGCATTTGGTCTTGGTTCTGCTTTTGGTATTTGAGGATACTACGAGGAAAAAGTTTTTGTCTTGACTCTTTGTTTTCAAGAGACATTTGTTTTTTTCTGTGTGGAGGTTGCCGATCCTTTCAATTGTTAAGGAAAAAACCGTTTTCTCATTTCATTGCTAATTTTATGGAAATACTTTGTACTAATTTCCCAAGATCTTTATTTTTGGGAACAATCTGATCTGTTGGTTTCGTCAAACTTACATTTCAGCAAGTGTATGAGATATGCAACTCTTTTTAGTGGGCTTAAGTGGCGTTACGGTATGAAATTTAACCTGTGGTAATGTTAAAATTATAAAAAAATGGGAAGGTGCAGGATGGACCATGAAAACAACATCTCTGAAAGATTTTTATGGCAACTTTATTATTATAGATTTCAGAGGAAGTTGTTTTTTATTGTAAACTTGTGGTTACATTTGAATTCCATGATCATACTTTTAGTTAAATTCAAGAGCCTAACTGCCATAAGAAAAGAATAAAAAATTCAAAGTGAAAGGAAGTGCAGCAAAACATGGAACAATACTTCATAACAAACCAAAATGACAATTGACGGAACCAATTGTTTGTTGCCTTGGTGGTAGAAAATTGAGATTGAAGTCGATGTAGAGTAGTAGGTTGAGAATTTCATGGTAGCAGTTGCTCATGTGCTACTTTTCTGGATCAAGACTGGGCTGTAGAGTATCCAATTGACAAGATAGCAGAAAATCATTACTAAATCAGCAATAATTTGCAGAACAAGCAGAAATTTCTTTGAAGGATGGAAAACGAAAAAAATTAAATTTGAGAAAATAAAAATGACAACTCTGGAAAAATGCATTTTTTGCTATTCATGAAGTGTTTAACTAATATTCTCATGAATTTTGCTATTTGTGTGCTTGCACTGTATAATAATACAAGTCAAAGCATACAAATACAGTTCAATATTATGGTCAGATTTCTGATGTTATGCTCAAAGATGTGCAGGAAGTTTCATTGTAAAGATATCATAGGCTACTAGCAATTACATATTGATGTATTGCATGTCTCGGTTACATTAGTATCCACACTGTCTGTCAGAAAGTGCAAAGCAGACCTTGTATAAGAAAGTTCTATGCGATTTGTAACTTTATTTTTTTTAGATGACAGTTACATTTGTAATTATGTTGCTCTGAGCTGACTGATGAACATCGCAAGCAATAGTTCTGCTTCTCCATCAAGAAAATTCTTCGAGAGTAATTTGGGTGTAATCCTTTGTAGGGTGTAACTGGATTCTTCAATGATCCTCTAGAGAATGTTGTTGAGGTTGGTAAATATGATATTTCTCAAAATGAAGCTATCGTTGACGAACATAGCAATGATTCAACAACCCTGGGAAATGATGGACATGCTATGCTTGTTGATGGTGAAGAGAAGGTATGCTGCCTGGTCCATTCAATAGGTTTTGCATATGCTATCACAAAAAGGTCTCGATATCATTATGTTGGCCTTGCAGAATCAATCTGCAGATCAATCTGAGGTTTCTTCAGGAGAAGCTGAAGCTCTTCCCTTTAATACTGATGACATGGCTGTGCAGAGCAATTCTATGCAACAATCTGATGGTTCATCTTTAGAATTTGAAGCTGCACTTCTTCTTAATCCTGATGATCTTTCATATCTTGGGCTAAATGATGGTCCCGGTCCCATGGGCACTTCACCAACAAGCACAATCTCAAATAATTTTGATTGTTATTCTGAAAATATGAAAACTGGAGAAGATGATGATGATGTGGAGGATAATTCTTTCTCACCTTGGACAGAGGATATTTTTGCTCATGAGGCAGAGCCTAGCTCTTCAGCGGGGCCAAGCCAAAGCATTCCTTTGATTGAGGAGATTGAGAAGACCACTGAACTATTCAAAGATTTTAAGCCCTTTGACACTGTTGTTGATCATTCAGATCATCACTTTGTCAAAATACATCAGCCAGGCAAAATTTTTCATATAATTCCTTCTAGACAAAAGTCACCTCCTGAGGTAATCAGGAAATGATTTTACGATCTCCTTCTCCTAGAGATGTTTGATAATCTAAATTCACCTATTTTCAGATGAAACAACTGGCATTGAAGGAATGGACGAAACAGGTACAACATGAATGGAGCATCTTGGAGAAGGATTTGCCAGGTACATTTTCTGTTCATGTTATGTTGGTATCATTAAGGGAAGAGCATAATTTGCATTAATTAGCACTTTTTGAGTACTTCTTTTTCCTGTTCTTGATGGCACATGCTATTTTTTCCTTTAGAAAAAAACCTTTTCTGGAGGAAAATTTGGGGGACTTGATTTAGTAAGGGAACTAACAAGGAACATATGTTAAGTGTTTGCTTCTAAGAATTATCAAATCTTAGGACAAATTACTATACCAATGAAGCAACCCAAAAAAAATGGCAACTTTTTTTTTTTGAAATATCATGAGTGTCCCCTTTTCATTTTTCAGTATTTTCAAAACTTCATGTTTTTTATTTTCCTTATTTTCTCGTTTTTAAATTTCAACTTGATATTTTGAAAAATATCCATGATCTTTGTCACAATGGTCCACCACATATTTAATTAACATGTAATCAAAAACTTTTTTATGCCTTCTCTAAAATTACTTTTTAGAAGAAAAGTTGCAAAAGACTGCCCTAACTTCAGCTGACAGGTCTGACATTCATTAGGCCATGTTCATATGCCTTATTAGTTCTAAAGTTAAAGAATTCAACAATAATCTAGTGGAAGCTGACTATTTATGGTTTGTTAATCGATATCAACTTTGCCGGATTAGTATTTAGGATTTACTTAAATAAATTAGGACACTCATCAACTTTCAGAGATCTACTTCAAATTAATTTTCGCACTGTATGTCATAACACAAGAACATAGAATAATGTCATTGAATTTTTTTAATGCACTTGAGCTTAAAGTCTCAAAGTTCATTGGTGCCTGTAAACGCTTAATCACATTACTGATGATTTTATTCTTTTCATATTCTTCAATGAGCACTCTTTTCTGTGTCTATGTTTCTTTACTTCAACAGACACAGTATATGTTAGAGCTTATGAAGAAAGGATGGATCTTTTAAGGGCTGTCATTGTTGGGGCGGCTGGAACTCCATACCACGATGGTCTTTTCTTCTTTGACATCTGCCTGCCACAAGAGTATCCACATACCCCACCGGTTGGTGTTTGATAATCAGACTTCATCTTCATTTATGCTTTTATTATTTAATTTGTAATCAAAGGTAACAGTTTATTGGCATTTATGCAGATGGTCCATTACCACTCTTTTGGCTACAGAGTGAATCCAAATTTGTATGCTTGTGGCAGAGTCTGCCTTAGCCTTTTGAATACTTGGCCTGGAAGCCGTGTCAACCATGAGACATGGATACCAAAACGGTCTACTATTCTTCAAGTTTTGGTTTCTATCCAAGCTCTAGTACTAAATGAGAAGCCTTATTTCAATGAGCCAGGATATGAAGCATCGGCAGGTAAAGAAGACGGTGAGAGACATGCAAGGGCATACAATGAAAACACCTTTATTTTATGCCTGAAATCCATGTTGCACCTGCTACGGAAACCACCAAAGGTAGGCTCTAATTCCTCTCTAAGATATCACCATACTTTGAAGTTTGAAGCTTCCTTGGAAACTGGTTTTGTTTGAGGAGTTTTTGTTTACTGCTTTTGGATTGCCTCTCTGGTTGATCCTTAGTAACTGCGTAATTGACTAATTGAGTACCTCTTAAGGATATTATGATCAATGAGTTCAAATATTGACCAGCATGCAGTCCAATCTCTGCAACTCAATAAATTACTCATACGTCAATCTTTCTTTGGTGGTTTCTCTTCTCAATATTGTAGTTTAAACCATTTTTTGTTGGTGTACTGATTTCTGGAGATTTTCTTTATTAATTAAAATCGGAGCTCAGATTGAATTTCTCAGGCCATTTCTTCTTCCATTGCTTCATTGTGAACTTTCAGCATTTTGAATCATTTGTTGCCGGATATTTCCGTGATAAAGCACCATGTATTCTGGAAGCATGTAAAGCGTACATGGAGGGTGCTCAGGTTGGTCATCTGGCTGATGGAGTTCAGGATGTGAACCAGGGACATGGGCATTGCTCCAAAAGTTTCAAGGATTCCTTATCTCATCTCTTCCCACAGTTGGTCACAGCATTTACTGACAATGGTGCTGACTGCCAGAAATTTGTCCCAAAGCCAAAAGAATCTCGGCAACGAAAACTCTTGGTTAAAGTTTGGAACTGAGTTCAATGGATTGGTCATCTGCGGATACAATAATTGCATTGCTAAATCACGGCATCATCCATTATCTTCATCATCTCCACTAAATACAAGTGCTGGTGATACTTCCAATTTTCAAATTATTATACTGTGAATAGCTTGTAGATAGTGGTCCTGAGGCTTCTACTAACTGCTTATTTCAAGGTAGTCCCTTTTTAGCAGTAAAATGGCTTAGCCAATGCTAATTCTGTAGTTACATGGTTAATGAACCATTGGATGCATTATTTATCAAATAAGCTCATTTCCTTGTCATTTGTTCATTCTGTACTAACATTTGCTTAAGGCAAGTTGTTACCACACAAATTTTCTCATAAATGTGGCATTCTAAAAATTTGAAATTTTTAGCTCTCATCTGCAATTATGGTAGAGGACAAGTAAATGCATGCAGGTTTCCCTTGTTGGTGCATAACCATGGTTCGTTTACTTAAATTATAAAAAATGATTGCAGTGAGACCTTTTCCTGAGTCGCAGGATGACTTTCAGGACTCCATAATATTCATGCCCTTTATTTCTATAGTTCATGGTATTGAACCATGAATTTGCTCCCTATTAGTTTTAGAAAGTTAGGCAAGATATTCAAATTGTCTCTCCTTAAGACATGGGCACACAATGTAAATTACGGTAGGACTCAAAGCAGCATGTTGAGGCCCTTTCCTCCACATGTAGTTGTTTCAGAAAGCGAGCATATCTATTTAAAGACCCTGTTGTTCAGGCTATATTGTATCCAACCATATCTGAGTTGACATATGCACATCAAATGTCCCCTGCATGTTCTTGTTTTGGTTGGCAGTTTATCTCTTGTTCTTTTGTAACCATTCCATAAACTGAATTCAGTTCAAACATGATCTTGATTTGGCAATTCAAGATGGAGAGCCTGTTTGCCCAATAGCCGATACTAGGTCCAGCTTGAATAAACCTTGAAGAAACTTGTTATGGATCCTAATCAGGTATGCCTAAGAACTCTTATATCCAGGTATCAATCTTTTACTATTCCTGATGTAGCATTAAGCAAATCGTGGAATATCCAGGCCTATCAACATCTTCTGATGCTTCTTTGCCAGACCAGCTCCGTCTGCATTGTGTGATATATCGTCTTTATGCTTGACCAATATTGAGGCTTCAACTGAACCATGAGGATACAAGTTGCTTTGAGAAAATAGTTACCAAACGTCTTACCTCATCATGACAACGGCAATCAGCTTGAGATTGAAACTGAAAAGAGCCAATTAATAGGGGTCCAAGCTTATGTACATCATGCATTGTTCCCAGTACAGTTCAGTTTCAATCTCAAGCTGATTGCCGTTGTCATGATGAGGTAAGACGTTTGATAACTATTTTCTCAAAGCAACTTGTATCCTCATGGTTCAGTAGATCTGGTTTATCAACTTATGCTCGCAAGCTAAACTTGATTGCTTCCTTAACCAGTGATTGGGGTTTTATATCTGTTTCTCCAAAACCTCACCATTACAGTAGCAATAATTTAAATAAGCTGTAAATAGGTTGTTTGATTGCAGAAACAGAACAATAGTAGCAGATTTGTTTAGATGCTACTATGGAACATACAGAGCTGTCCAGATTTCTTTGCTTCATTGATAGCTAAGGGTAGAAAAGGATGCTCATTGTAAGCCCGTCTTACTTCATTTAGATAATCGACATGATTCGTTCAAGCTTGGCTCACACATTGTTTGATCAGTGTAATGAGCTGAGCTAAAACTCATTTGTTTTTCCATATTGCTTTCTGTGGAGGTTTGAAAAAACAGTATAAAATCCAAACTTTTTGCATATCATTAATTTCTAGGTATTAAATATGGGGACTTGCATATGGTTAGATTTGCGAAAAACGTGATTGTAAGAGTTCATTTTGCCAAGAAGTTCAGTATGAAGCATTATCAAAGAAAACTCGTCTTTTTTTCGAAAAAACCTTTTGTATACATAAGAAAATGTGTCAACAAAAAAAAAAACTGCAAGAGACCCATTTTTTCAAAAGGACCCCAAAACAAAAAAAAAAGCCAAAAAAGTGGCTTTCTTCTTGTTTTCTTCGCATGTTTTACTACGTATGTAAAACATATATTACTGACGTCCAAATAGAACGCGTTGATGAAAGGGAACTTATACCGATGTTCGACGTGGATGTCGGCAATGTTTGGTCAGAGAATACCTACACAGACGCAAGGTTTAGTGTGTGTCGGTGAAAATGTACTTTTTACCAGCGTCAGCCTCCCAGCCGTTGGTAAAAGTCAAACTTCAGCATGCTTCCGCACTCATTGGTGAAGGCAGATGTTCATCGATGCTTGGAAGTGAACGTTAGTGAAAGTCAATCTTCAGCAGCATCACATCCTAAACGTCGATAAAAAACTGACTTTCGCTGACGGCCATGTCTTCACGGGTCGAATGTTTTTTCTTTTTGGTAGTGTACCATATTTTATTTTCATCTTTATTACATTTTATTTTTAGGATTTTTTAAATATATTTTTTAAAATTTGTTCATATTTTCACTAGATTTTACCAAGAAAAACAAATTTACTGTATCTCACTGTTTAAAACCCTCAAACGATATTTGTGACAATTGAAGCTATAAGCAAGTCTAAGAAAACAGAAGGCTGCATTCCCCTGGCTTATATGTGACTCCACCCTTGGATTCAAAGAAGATCACATCTCTTGAACTTCTTTCAAGACTAAAGGCAATAAAATTGCCTTCTTCATCCTTGACAGTATACCAAGTACATGGCTTTTCTATTGGAATTTGGCATCATGGTCCAAGAAAGGTTGATTTTATAATCATTTCAAATTCAGCCCTTCAAAGGAGGCCCATAGTGTCAGGAAACAATTTACTTGCCACGCTAAATACGCCACTGATTCTCGATTTGATAATTGACCCAAATCCAACTTCAAGGAGCTTGATCCAGTAAGAAGTCCACATCTGATTAATAATCGAATACACAGACCATCTCTGACAAATTATCTGTATATATTGGAATCCCTTAACATGCAAAAATTATGATATGATTTTCTATTCCTACGTTGAATCTGAATCCCATTCTAAATCAAATTAAGCAACACCTTTCAATCTTTCATAAAACCTTCCAAGAAAATTCTGGCTAAGGGGCACGAGGTATAAAATTTAAAATTTTTAAGAGGCACCAATATATAAATGAAAAAAAACTTGATATAGAAATAAAATAGGTTTTTGGGGGGCCAGTTGTCCACACGTAGCCCACACCTTCTTCCGTCCCTTGTCTGACAATTTCTGCTTAATAAGATTCATGATACATGAAGCCATTGCAATGGCCTGACTCGAAATTGATCAGAGTATTCAGTTTGGCAGATCTTAACGTGCCTCATGACCGGTTT
Organism: Nymphaea thermarum; assembly: GCA_011799765.1. Taxonomy (NCBI): domain Eukaryota; kingdom Viridiplantae; phylum Streptophyta; class Magnoliopsida; order Nymphaeales; family Nymphaeaceae; genus Nymphaea; species Nymphaea thermarum. Next base: position 23,732 of record JAANDH010001180.1, read on the forward strand.
CATTCTCTCCCGAAAAAGACTAAGAACCCGGACAATTATAAGCTAACATAACATGGTTCGACATCTTAACTTGTCCACAAATTCTTGCTACCATTTCTTGTAGCCATTCCTATCCTCTTCTGCAAAATTTTCAGTCCTTTGGCGCTCACGTTCCTGAGTTTGTTGTAGGAGCCATGCTTTTGTTACAGTTGCCAAATGATAGGCTTGTGGTAACCTTCTTCCTTTTGAATACTGTGAACCACTTTTCCAAGCTGAAGAGAGAAAAATCGAAGCCCATATTTAGATTGAAGATCAAAAGATAGTCTCATAATTCCTTGGATGTCAGTTCAGATGATGTTAAAACTATAGTCACAAATATCGTCTCAGAGTTTTAAACGGCGAGGTTTTATCAGGTATAATACAGTGAGCTTGATAAAAACAAAAAAAAATATGATAAATATTTAAATATTTAAAAAAACTAAAAATAAGTAAAAAATAAAATAATTGAGAAACTAGTTACACAAACATCAAAAGATAAGTAGGTTTGAAACAAATAAAAAATGAAAATTGAAAAAAAACTGTTTGACATTACAAAAACTAAAAAAATAAAGAAAACTGAAAAAAAAGAAAGAAAAAACGGGTTAAAAACACGTTTTTTTTTTTCATTTTTAATGTAAAAAAAACGTGTTTTTTTTTATAGTTTTAAACGGCTAGTTAATTTATCACATTTTTTTTAAAAAAAAACTTGTTTTCTGTGACTATGAACTAAACCATATCACAAATTCAATTTTCAAAGTTTACTCAAACTAATTTTGATACTAGACCTAACTGTTGATATAATAAGTGAAAAACTAATAACACAAACATCAAAAGGTAAGTAGACTTGCAACAAATAAAAAATGAAAAAAACTGTTTGGCATTACAAAAACTGAAAAAAATAAAAAACTGAAAAAACATGAAAAAATGGGATAAAAACATGTTTTTTTTTTTTCATTTTTAATGTAAACAAAAACGTGTTTTAAACGGCTAGTTAATTTATCGCATTTTTTTTTTAAAAAAAACTTGTTTTCTGTGACTATGAATAAAACCATATCACCAATCCAATTTCTAAAATTTACTCAAACTGGTTTTGATACTAGACCAGATTGTTGACATGGTTTAAGTTGTCCCCCAAAAAGAAAAACTTCTGCCTATCAAGTAGGACAAAAGACAAGAAGTTTCCGAGAAACCCACTGACCTGTGATCATTCATCTGCAAAGGAAATGGTAAAGATTCCTCATTAATTTGTCAATTTCATGGGCCCCGACGACTGCAAGATGATTTCCAATCAAAGTAACCCAATGCTATTAAAATCAGTTTGTGAGTCAAGCAAGTCAGCTAGAAAGATTCTAAGAATCAGCTAAAATTGGCTTGAAAGATGAGTGCATGTGAATCAATTCAAATTTTAGAATTTATACTGTTTAACTAAGAAAAATACAATTAAAAATAATAAAATACAAAATATCACAAATAAACAAATATGCCATATGATGGTATATCAAATCTATTTGAACAGGTTGATCCAGATCGATTTTGACAACTCCGAAACAAACTAAGTTCGGGCGAGCAAATTATTCAGAAAATTTTGGTTAAGGGGCACTAGTTATAAAATTTTAAATTTTTAAAAAGCGTCGATATATAAATAAAGAAAATCTCCCTAAAGTATCAAATATGAATTTTTTATGAGCAATTGCCCACACAGTGCCTACACCTGCCTCCGCCCCTTGACCCAAACTGGTGAAAGGGCGTAAGACAGAAGCAAGTTGCCCTCAAGTTTGGGAGGACCACTTCTTTTAAACCTACCCAATTCATACACCTCATATTTTCTACCTACTTTCTTTGTCCAATCCCGTGTTTGTAGAGAAGGGCCCACTAAGAATTCTATCCATGAAAGTCTTTGTGAAAGACTTGCACAAGTCTTTAAGTCGTATTCACGACATATATGTAACTATATAAATGTGACCTACATATTTGCTTTGACATGGTCAATCTCTCGACCATGATTTTTCTACCTCAAACTACTTTTTCTACAAGACAAGACTTAAATCAAACACGTAAATCACAATCACTGCTGCCTGAACCTAATTTAAATGATTTAAAATGTTGATAATTAGAGGAGTCATTCACGATATGGATCCAGCTCAAATGCAACATCATCAAGAAAAAATTGCCACCATTTTTCGCGTTTCACTAAAAAAAGTTGGTTTTGTGAAAACTAGTTTTGTAAAAAATTAGTTTTTTAAATAAAAACTCATTTTGGGTATCATCCAAACTCGCCAAATTGAGTTTTTAGAAGCAAATCTAATTTTTTCCTTCAAAATTTAAGGGGCACTAATTTATAATCAATTTATATAATAAATTATGTTGGATGTAAGAACTACTATATAAATAAGATAAATTATATGGTATGTATTTGTGGCTTCCGACAAATTCTCTCATTCTTCACCATGATGTCTTAGCTGATACTCAACTAGCTGTGAAAAGTTTCTCTAGACTTCCAATTTAGACTGGGAGATTGAGTCAAGTGTGATTGCTTAGAAGTTCCTCGATTCGATCGGGTTCCAGTTTGGGCTCAAAAAAATAGTTTGAGTCGGTCCAATGGAATTCGATTCCGCACGATAAATTTTTAAAATTATTTTTATTTTATGAATAATGTATATTTTATTTTTTATATTCAAAATTTTTTATTTTATATTTAAAAAGTTGGGTCCGGGCTCTGGTTTTGAGCGTAGGATTGCTTTGCTTGGTGTATTTAGGCTATGTTCGATAGCCTCGGGTTGATATGAGATCCGCGCTAAGAAAGATCTACTGCCAGAACAAATTCATGGTTTTTTAATTTTTTGTACATTAAAAATCTGGGGATCTGAGATTTGACAAGGAAGGGGCAGACAAGAGATCTAACCACCTAGACATAGACTTGGACCTAAGCAATCAACCATGACCTTTTATGTTCTCCAATTCACTGTTCAAGTCAAGGTAGACCTATCAGTGGTTTCTTGATCAACACGTAAAGCTTAAATAAATAAAAAAAAATAAGGAGAGAGAGAGAGCCAATGAGAATTCACAACAAAATTTAGAGATAAAAAATCTCTTAAATACAAAAACAAAAATAAAAAACAAATTGTACAAGACAATCGCACAGTAAAACAAAATAAAAAAGGTGGAGAAACAATGAATGGATAGATGGAGGAGCACAGTCATCCAAAAAGAGAGAGATAGGAACAACTCAATATCAAGCATTGACTTGAAATTTGGTGCCATATCAACTTGCTTTCCATGAAAGTAAGGCTGTTCACAAGCCGAATTCGAGACGAACCATCTTGAATTCAGATCGAGTCTCAAAAAATAACTCAAGTTTCCTTAGCTTGAGTTTAAGGACACTTAACTGGGACTTGGTTGAACTTCACGAAGCCGTTTATTAAAAAAAAATATTTTTAAGAATTAAGATTAATGAAAACGACCAAAATTCGGGCTCAAATCACAAAAAAACATAACTCAAGTTTTAAGATAAAGATTACAAATCAAATTTTTTAACACTACTGTTCTGACCTTTTCTAAAATCAAGCAAATTTTGTCACATTTTTGATAGATTCATTCACCTTGATTATGAAGTTCATGGGTTTTTTCCTCCTTGGTTTAGAGTTGAAAAACCAAAATAAGAACAAAATAAACTCTTTGCGTTAATAAGAACAATTTTTTATATAGACACGTAATAGATGTTCATATGGGAGACAAGCTTTCACGTCATCCCTTCTTATTGTCAACACATAAACTTCTATAATGAAAGAGGTGAGGGCTATGTTTTAAATAATGAAAGAGAGATGGCAATGAAAAAGTTGCCTTTGGAGGGGCCAGTAGTTCAATAATGTGACGACACATGACACAATATTAACGCGTGATCGAGTTCTTTTACTGTTGCACCGTCGCAGAGAAAATGACGCAACAAATGTTTTGCTTAGTAAACACTTGTTGTTTGAAAAAAAAAATTTATCTTTTAAAAAATTTATAAACAAGCATACCTTCTCAATTTTTTTGATGATTTTTTTTTTTCAAAATTGTTAAAATCTAAAAACTTTTTTATACCAAGTGTGCCTCCCTCAAAAATTTATAGGTGCGTCGGCAGCCCATCAGCAGGATCGGTTTTGGAAATAAGCGGCAAGCTGCAATTCGGGGTTGTTTCAAGGTTTATTTAAAAATTTAAGGACTTGTCAAGAAAAATAGTAATGTGAAGGTTGTATTTGGAATAATGACTAAAAGACGGTCAACTTCTTGGCTTGGTGCTGAAGTACCGTATTTTTGTAAATTAGTACAAACGCAGTGGCATTTTAGTGCAGAGTTCAAACAACCACCACGATTTCTTGGTCTTCGTGTTCCTCCTCAGGTCGCCGGTATAAAACGGCGGAACGCAGTGGGGGAGATGAAGGCCAGAGATCCACGCGAGAGGAAATCATTCTCGAAAATGGCGGCCTTCTCCCGCCGGAGTTCTGGGATGCCTCCTTCTCCGGCCCTCTTTTCCTTCTTCTTCGTCTCCCTGTTCCTCTGTTCCCTCTCTTCTTCGACCCAGGTCACCTACAAGCCCCACTGCGACTCGATCGTGTCAGAGGCAAGTCGTGACGGAGAAGTCCTGAGCACGCCGCTCGGCCTCCCTGATTCCTTTCTTTACCGAGGCGCGGAAAGTATTCTCGGCCGGAACGTTCGTCAGTCGCTCTTGTTGTCGACTTTTAGCTTGGCGAAATTCACAGAGAAAGGCGTCTACGCCACGGATCGACCGGGAATTCTGAGAGTCGATGCGTATTTGTTAATCGAAGGGTCGAGGAGGTGGGGGAATTCCTCCTTTTCCGTTTCACCCTCGTTTCAGCCTCGACTGCCGAAGCGTTTCCGCAGCAGAGGCAGCATATCGCTCTCTCTTGGTGGTTTCTGGGAAGAGTCATCGGGGATGCTTTGTATGGTTGGTTCCGGTTTGGGCGTCTCCGGAGAAGGTACTAATTTCGACCTTTCCGCAGTCTTGAAGCTTAATTTTACAAAGAATTCGACGATCGAGCGTAGTTTGGTTACTGGGGCATTGGAGTTTCTTAGCAAGGATGACGGCAGTGACGTGAATAAAGTGGAGCCGATGTCTCTGTTAGGAGTTTCTCGTCTGAATCATAGTTACAGCTTGGATTCGGAAGCCAAAGGCATGTGTTCTGCTTCAGAAGCTGGACATAGTGCAGTGAGTGCGAAAGGGAACTTCTGTTTTTCACTACAGCGGATGTCATTCAGTTCTTTATACTTGGAATATGAACAAGACTGCAAATCTGGGAATTGTAGTATTTTCAGTAGCGATGAAGGTCGTTCAACATCCATGGTGCTTGCTAGTTTGGACTGTTCTAGCGAAGGGAAAGTTTTCTTATTGTTCGGATTTTCGAATGTCACATATGGTCCTCAATCTCGATTTTACCGTGGCCTTCCTGGCGTTGTTCCTCTTGAAAGGACATTGATCGGAGAGGGGATTTGGGATGAGAAAAGCAATCAGTTGTGCTTTTCAGTTTGTCGATTTCTGAATCACTCGCATTCATTAGCGGGTGCCTGGATTGGTGATTGTACTATTGGTATGAACTTGAGCTTTCATTCGAGATTAACACTTAAGGACAGAAGGACTGTTGAGGGTAGTATTTGGAGTAACAAAAGATTGAATGAATCCGGATACTTTAGACGCCTTTCTTTTGGCCAGGAGAGGGATCTTGCTGAAGTCGATATAGTAAATTTCAGGTATGAATTCACACAGTATGAACGAGTGAGAAAAATGTGTAAAGCTGATGCTAAGAAGCACCCTGGAATGCTATATCCGGATGGATACTCGAGCAATGAGATGGTATTTCAGGTGAGTGTGAAAAACTCACTAAAACAGCGTACTTGGGGTACCCTATATCCATTGGCCAATGATGGAGGTGTCTACCCAGATAAATTTGCCAATGTGAGTCAAGTCATGTATGCCGCCTCTCCAGTGCAGTCTTATAACGGACAGAGCCCGTTGAACATAAGCTACGTTGTAGACATTCATCTTCCTTCCACATTTCATTTGGATGGGATTTCTCCAAAAATCTCATCCTTGGTTATATCTGCTGAAGGTGTGTATGATCCTAGGACTGGGGTTCTCTGCATGGTTGGTTGCCGCCACGTTCGCCAGGACAATGGCACTAACGTGATGGACTGTGAAATCAGTATGAATTTTCAGTTACCACCTCTGAGTACTGAAAACTTTGCCGTTGGTGAACAATTCAGTGGCACAATTAAGAGCATCAGAAAGAGTGAAGATCCTCTTTATTTTAAGTCTCTGAAGCTCTGGTCTTCTGTTCCATACCTAGTTCAGACAAGAACGCAAGTCCTTATGATGGACACGGAGATAGCTATGGTGCTGATATCTCTCACCTTGGTATCCATCTTTGTCTTGCTACAGCTTTTGCATGTAAAGAAACATCCTGAGGTGCTTCCATTTGTGTCGCTTGGAATGGCTGCCGTGCTTACACTTGGATATATGATCCCCTTGGTGCTCAACTTTGAAGCTTCCTTTGCCCATGGACACACGGCGACTCTTTATGTAACCGAAAGATGGGTGCAAGTGGACGAAATTCTCGTGAGGGTAATCACCTTGATAGCCTTCCTCTTGCAGTTCCGGCTTCTCCAGTTGGTATGGTCGGCAAGGACAAGCTCATCCGTGTCAGAGAGTAATTCTTTCAGCTTATGTTTATTACTCTACATTGTTGGTGGTTTATTTGCATGTTTTGCTCATTGGAAATCATCAGAATACATCCGGGAGCTGGGAGTTGGGCAGCCTTCTGTTTTAGAGGATCTCGAATCTTATGCTGGGCTGGTCCTTGATGGGTTTCTCTTGCCGCAGGTTCTACTGAACCTCTTTGCACACTTGAAAGAGAAGGCACTTTCACCTTCTTTTTTTATTGGTTTAACAGCCGTTCGGTCCTTTCCCCACATATATGATGCATACAGGTCTTTCTATAACATCCCTCGCCAAGGATTGTCTTACTACTACGCTGATCCAGAATGGGATTTCTATTCTGCTGCTTGGGATTTTATGATTCCTTTAGTAGGAACGGTTTTTGCAATTCTGATATACCTGCAGCAAAGGTTTGGGGGTAGATGCATCCTCCCTCGGAAACTCAGGGAGAGGATCGAATACGAGAAGGTTCCTGTTGTTCTCAGTTGACTCGTGCCGGGGATTGTCGCTGCTATTGTACACGGAAATAGACGAGCTTCCCAATATATGGATTCCCTGAATATCCAATATATATAAAGAAAGCATGTAGAAGCTTCAGCATAACAAGATTTCTCTGATTGGTGACTACATCATTTCTGCGGTTTGTAGTTTCAGTTTTCTGCAAATGCAAATTTGTGTAATGATCCAATAGAGTGGACATGAAAATGAAGGTAAAATCTTTAGCTGCCATAGCATACCTCTTGTTTCAAACCTAATATCATGGCGTTCCGGTTTTTCTTTTCTCTCTCCTTATGATGTAAACTGCAGAATGATTAAAAACTTCTGAATTTTCCCACCTTCACAGCGAAGCTGTTGATTTAGCATACTCAAAGTGAACTCATGAATTCTTGAATGAAGGTAGAACAATTTTTTCTTGTCATGTATGCCAACCGTAGAAACGTGTCCATAGACCATAATTGCTTACCTGACTTGCGCATTCTATTTACAGATCATTCGGGACGTTTTCACCAACTTTAATAAGTGTGATTTGCTTATTTTTCCGTAAAGTCATTTCTGGCTTATTCTGAATCAGGAATCCAACCATGACATTTTAAGACGAGTTAGTTTTTGCTTTTTACAGTAGTCGGTAGCTTACTCCGCACTCATATACTCAAAATAATGGGTTTATGTCGTTTGAGAGATGCTTGTCATTCTATATTTCTATTATTAGCTCATTTCTTTCTTAATTTGTCAGGGGTAATATGTGTTTTTTTGCTGAAAATGAATAATTCTGAGTGTTGCTTTAACCTCGTGGACCAATTTAAAACACTCGAGAAAAGGCCAGGGTAGTTTGTCAATTACGTGTATAAAGTTAGGATTGAGTTTTGGAAAGAAGGAACCTTTCTTTCAATAACTCAAATTATGATGTCTCACATTCGGAAGAAATCTGCACATCTAACCAAGTATTTTCCAAAAACCCCCGCTTACGTTTTGAATCAAGAAAAAAAGTGCTGTCATGCTTTCGAATAGGCAGTTGAGCTGGACAAAAAAGACAGTTAAACTGTTTCAAACTTGTTTGAATTTTTTATTTTGGGTAGGTTTTGATCACACCTGAATTTAAATGTATGACGCACACTATCACCAAGTGCATACTTTTTCGCACACAACAATCCTACCACCCTGTCTTCATTACATTGTGGAAAAGGATGATCCAGGGTCTCTCCTCTGCTTTGCCGCAAGACATACAGCGGCTTGGGAATGGCAGATGATTACCAGTGGTGTTCTCTTCATTACATTCCAGCTGTTTCATTATCTCATGGATTACAAGTATCGCGAATGATGTTTTGTGGCACGCCCTTCGACAATGCCATTTAAGCTAAATCCGCTTCTTTTTTCTCGTAATATTTGTCGCAACTCATAAGCGTGGAATATGGGAGATCAACCAGGAGCTGCCAAGTGCTTCATTAGTTCGGGTGAGCGGAAAGAAATCCCAGCAGCCGAGTGAAGGTAGAAACCTCTCTAGATCGGCCCCGCCCCGACTGTTGGACCAGCCTTCTTGAGATGCCAAGTGCTTCAGTAGCTACTGATAACTTCTATCTAAAGTCTTTGGAGATCTCGCTTCAAAACATGCTTGTTAAACAGGAAACTAAACTCTTCCCTCAAAGGGGTGGAGACTTGGAGCTCGTTTGTAGGAGATTCGTTTTATTTAGAACGGGAGACTCACTTCTCAGAATAATTTCTTTCAGAGTTTATTCTTTCATTGCATCATTCTTTTATTCCTACTTTTTTTTAATGTATTTTTCGTTTCTTTATAATATGACATTATTATTTTTCCATGAGTATACAATTAATTCCCCATCAGCTTTTATTTTCTTTTCTTAATTCAAATAACAAACAGGGGCCTTCTCAATATTATCGAAAATATCCATCGCTTTCATCTCTAAGATCATAATAAAACACTTTACGAGGGAGGAGACTAAAAGCGGTTCGTCGAAAATGATTCTTCTTTCAATCCCTTTTCTTTTATGATCATTGCTTGCTTGAGGTTCTTTCAGCAATTCTTTTCTTGCATTCTTCAGAAAAATATATCCCTTCTCCTATTCCGTTGTTATGTAGACAATTCATTTGAATAGACATAATGTTTTCCTTTACATCGATTCTTTATCTTATCTAGTTCGACTACACTGTATACCACTTTTGAGCAATTATTATCTTCCTCATCATCATGAGTATATTAGTGATGATGATGGCAATAGACATGTAGAGAAGTAAAAAAAAAAAAGAAGAACTTGATCACACAGTAGCCACAAGGAGTTCTAATACTGTCTGGTATATAGAATATCTTGACAGTAAACAATATTATGTCTATTTACATGCATATGCCCATGTGCACGTAAGTTGCTCCCATTAGTCTTCTAACAGGATATGTGTTAACCCTTTGGAAAGTCACTGTCTAGCAGAAGTATGTCACTGCACCAATCACTTCATTGAACAGTAGAACTTCTCAAACAAGCGGAGGAACCCAAGAGCAGCTTCTTTTGCCCTCTCTGGTGCAGGCACAGTGGAATTCAGGGGCTCAAATTCTGCCTTCCACCCTGCTATGCATTTTTCTTTCTCAAAGCCAGGTACAGGGCAGAAAGAAAATGTGACCTTGTATGGGTTGTACATCTCCCTGAGGCAACCAGCAAGGACGCTGTAGGTCACCGAGCGGCCAACCTCGACCTCGTCTATCCGTTCCGTCGACTCCTTGACATAGTCCTGCACAGCTGATTCACCATAAAAACAGACAGTTCTTTTAGGCCTTCCTGCCCATCATGTACAGAGTGCGTTCAGTATCACACATGCATCCTTCTGTGCACCCACTTTATGCAACAAAGAGTACATACAAAAGATGCTTACTGCGTCCCTCATAAAGGCTCAGGATGCCTCTGCCTACATGGTTTTAGCTTAAAGCGTCTGAGGAAGTTCTAGAGTTCAACAACTCTTTTAAGGTAACAGCAATTATAACTATTAGAGGGCAAAGGAGGCACAACCAGAACAGAGCATGAATAAGATAGACAATATATGCACAGAACCTTACAAATAAATCTAACTATCTATGAAGCATAAGCACATATGTTTACATTGTGCCAATATTTAGAAGTATCTTGTACATTAATCTCCCAAAATATGTCTAACTGTGCATATGGTTCTAAGAAAGCCGATGAAAGGCCTGCATGAACTTGGCACCCACATATTTGCAAGTGATTCACATATTTCAGCAGCCTCAATAGCTACCAATTATGTGGTCTCACATCATTCCACTTCTATCGGATGTCTGCAAAGAGACTGGGCTTCCTCACATCATAGAGAACTCTTACCAGGCGATCATGCATGCAGACGCTGGGTATCGAACTCTTGACCTCCTTCAACTCGAAGGTCTCAAGCCCAACCCCGTAGCCAGGCAGCCTGACATGGTTAGTAATAGCTAATAGAATTCAAAAAGGATTACCAGGACCCAGCTTGAAGAGACGCAGGCTTCCAGGAGATCCATCTCCTTGCAGATACTCAGCTGCAGCAAGCATGTCAGGGCTTATCTTACTAACAGTATCATTGTTCCTATACATTTCCCATGCAGTATGTGCAGGAACATTCAGTATGACCTCCCCACTGAGGCTTCTCATTCTTCCTTTTCTCTATATCTCTTGTTGAGAAGCTCTTGTTTTAGAATTGAAGTCTGCTGCACACATTGCAGTAACCTGTATATATAGACTGTTAAAGTTTAGAAATCTGACGAATAATAAAAAGGATATTAGAGAGAGATAGAAAAGGTGTGTGATGGATATTAGATTGCTATTGCTTCCCGTATCTTCTGGTGCAATGCATGGAGGCGCCACACAAATGCCGAATCTAGTGAAAAGTAGATTCCCACAAAGAAAGAACCTAGTAATTTTTAATTTAATATAATTCGTTTGATCAGCCGTTTGTTTTCTGTTCAAGGTTCCACCTTTTGAACATTCTTATTCTATGAATTTATGAAGTGAGTGCTTTGGCATTTTAATCTGGATTTTGGAAAGCTAAGTATGGACATACTAAGGAAAAATTTGGAAACAAAAAGTCTGTATTTCTTCTAATATATATTTTAATGACAAGATAAATCCGCCATTGGGTCTTCTCCTAAGAGGTAGATCCGGACTGAGTCCAAATTAAATGCCTTTACAAGGACAATACCATGAGAAAGTTTGAAGTCTGGTTGGTATGGTATATTATAACTTATAAGACTGCATATATTTAACTCTTCATCTTCTCCATTTGAATAAGGGTCTTGTTGTCAAGTAGGAAGTGCATAATTCTAATGCACTTTTTTAAGAAAAAACAGGTCTTAGCTTTTAAGTTGAAATTCATGCCTAGTGCTTACACGAATGTCATCTGCCGCACTGAATTATCTAAAATTGTGTCGCATCGATGACACATTTCTAGTATGCAACACATAAATCTTAAGGAAAGTTTTCACTTTTCTTATAATTAGAAAAAACGAAATATTCTTTTGTGATTTTCCTATCAAAGCCTCAATTTTATGGTTTTGGTTTCATGAAAAGTGATGCATTTTTTAGGATAAGTGATAGGCAAAAGTAGGCCAGAGAAGACATCTAAAAATTTAAACAAGTAAAATTTTGGTAAGTCATTTTTTTCCTTTAAAGTCTTCATACAATCTTAGTTATATATAGAAGGAACAACAGAAAGCTGGATATTTTTCTTGGGAAAAACCATCTCAAGTGTATGTTTTGTCTCTATATGGCTACAATTTTATCACAAGTCTCCAAAGAGACCTCAAGGATAGACTCTGATTGGGTGACTAGGAAAAATATTTCATCCTACCATCCAGAAGAGAGCCGAAGCTTTCACCCAACCCCTTGTTCCCGCCTCCCTATGCTTCAACTTGTGCATCAAGGCTCTCCCTTTGCAGTACAAACGGTTGATGCTTTGGGAATTCAAAAGGAGAATTGACCGCCTATCAGCCCCCTCCCCCTTGGGGACAAAAATAAACTTTGTCGCATGCTGGAGGCACAAAACCCCCGAAGCCCCTCAATCCTGGCCGGCATCAGCTTTCAAAAGGAGCAGGCACCTCTGAGTTTTGAACTACCTGCTTGCTGCCTACCAGCCGATTGCTCAACCAGTTGTACCACACCCTTTAGGCTACATCTTACATGTTATTCTTAACTTTGAGGAGATGACATCATTGATTCCACTTTTTTTGTAAAATGGAAAAAATCTCACTGCTGATGAGTTCCAAAGTGCAGCGATATTTTCAGTTCTTTTAGGTATTCAACTGTTAATACAATCAGATGTGAGATCTTGAACAAAAGTACCTTTGACTTTAAGAAGATGATAGCAAGTTCATTGGACATTATGAATTTCATTTTCTAACCACTCCAAAATATTCTTGCAACTGATTCTATTAAAAAGAGTGACAGAAAAAGAAGAAAATGGAAAGCACATTGGTGTAAAGTAACAGCCAAAATGGCCCTTTGGGCTAAGAAATTGGTGGGTAGCTAGTGGGGAACAACTTCCTTCGATTCCCACATATACTCCGACCATAAGTTGTTGGCTGTCTATTCTTCATTAAGATCTCCTACTGCAAAAACATGCGTTCAGCCCCCTTATGCCTTTACCCACCAATTCGAATTTTGTTGATCTGTAATTGGTTTTGATTCCTGAAAAGATGTCAACAGATCAATTTCGAATCGAATGTACTTTTTATCATATCTAATTTCTCGGATGTTCACATGTTTAAATTCAAATATGAATGAAGAAACTGTAGGACTTTTGGAGTAAAAACCAGACATAACGTGCTCAAGTTCAAGTTCATGCATAGAAATAAACAGAACACTAACGGTTTCTGCCATGATGCACAAAGAGAAGAATCAAGACGGACAATCTCCTCAGCCGGAGGCTACCATCGATGAGCACAGGCAGGGGCGGAGGGGGGGGGGGGGGGGGCGCTGCCCTAGGCCATGGCCCCACCCTAACAAATGAAAAAAAAAAAATCTTAGTGTAAAAATTGATTTTTTTTTTTACCTTTATGTATTTTTTAAATGTAACTTGAGTTTGGCCCTACCCAAATCCAACATCCAAAACCCAGTTCCCATTTGGCCCGCCCTTGCAACAAATCCTGGCTCCGCCCCTGAGCACAGGAACATAATGCCGAAAGTGAGTAGGGACCAATCCTGGAAAATTTTTTCAACCACTGAAACCGCTCTCATCATGCAGTATAGCGTGGCCTTCAATGGGTGTGAAGTGTGAAGTAAAAGGGTGCATGGTGAAGAGGTGCGCTCGAACGAAGGGTCACAACCGTTGGACCCTTCAAGCACGTTCTCCAATAAAAAGGTCCAAATTACGTCTGAATCAGATCACAATCTGAATACTATTTGAATCTATCGATATTGGATATAAGGTACTTATTTGAAATTGATTGTGCATCCGAAATGATTCTTACTTGAATGTTAGATGTTTTTTATATCTAACTTTGTTAATCATTGTGATTGGATGATCTCTGAATCTTATCCATTGACATCCCTGTATAAGGGCGTCATGTATCGGCATTGAACCAAGTTCTTTATATTTTAATTTGTTTTTGTACATTTTTCAATTTTAAAAAATTGTTTTTTTGGCTGATTCACATTGATTAAGTTAATTCAGTGAATCAATTCACACAATCCTTGCTCACTCGGATCAAGAGCTAACTTTTTCAGCACTGTGGTGTTTGGGATCGAATGAACATTCAATTACATGTGACCTCACAACATTGCAGTGGCTCTTATTGTGCTTAACTGGTCATGTAAAGTAATTTATATATTAAAAAAGAATTTAGTTTTTTTCAATCATTTCATTCAAAACTCATAAAAGAAGAGTCAACAAAAGTGCAGCATGACTCAATAAAACTTGAACATTGTTACTTTTGACCTCACACTTCAGCAAGTTACTTTTGTCGTATAGAAACAGTGACAAGTGTGATATTCGAGTTGAAGGATATATTGTAAGTTCATCTAAGCCTTGAGGCAAGCTAGAATCTTAGATACATAAGGGTGTCGTTGCAGGGTTTTCATGTTAAAAACAGTTTTCTCCAAGTAAATATTAAAAAAAACTGAACAATTTGAATAAGATAATTGTGCTTAATTCATCAATTCTATTTATGTAAACTAAATTAGCCTACAACATTCAAGGACACATAAGAGCTTTTAAGTATGTTTGGCAGCTAGAACAGTTTGTTATTGTTTTATGAATCTACTTCAACGATTGAGGTAGATTCATGAACCAATAACAAATTGTGCATCTGCTCCAAAGGTTGAGGCAGATTCATAGTAATAACAAACAGTTCTCATTGTCGAACAACTCCTTATAGTTCTCACATGAGATCCAATTAAATTTTCCTTTTATTCCAAATTCAACTTTTCAAACCTAATGCATAAAGGTTGTTTAATTAAAAGGCCTGTGGTCCATGCGGAAATCAAAAGCAACAAAAGCCACCAAATTAACAAATCTGTGTCAAATATTTCCTTTTCATAAAAATAAAAAAAAGGATGACCGGTACCTTTTTAATCATCTTAACTTGAAAGCACCTAGATATGCAATATCTGTCTTAATGGATGCAGAAGATTCGATGAGCACCTGGATTATCCCGTTATGTGTTTAATCTCTTTACAAGCAGGTGACATCAGTAAAGTGCGACCATAAAAAAGATGTTCACTTTATTCGATCTTATGAGGAATATTTTTTTTCTGTCACTTTCTTTTAGTATTTCAGGTGACTAGAAGAAAATCTCACAGTTTGAGTAAAGATTGGTGCTGCTTTTATTCCTCCAATCACCCATGGGGTTGCTTTCTATGGGGTGCCTTTGATATGATTTAAGTTGTATATCTTAGCACTCTTTTTGCAACACAGATAGTTGACGTTTAAGGAGTTTGAAACAGTCTCAGTGCACTCTTTTCACAACACAGATAATTGACACTAAAGGAGTTTGAACAGAGACTGGTCACCTATTAGCCTCTGCTCTGTCCTTTGTACCAACTCCCTCATGAATACTTTCTTTTGGTATTTATTAATGACTTAATAAAATGCTTTTTAGTCTTTTTGAGCAGTCAAACACTTTGTTAATATGGTTCTTCTAGTTTTAGCTTCATCACAAGAGTTAGGCGGCTTCAGCTTTGGTAGGGGTTGAACCACAAATAATAGTTTGTCAAGATAAAAAAGGACTGCAATTCTGGGGCTTTAGCTGACGGGTTCTTAAGATAGACTATCACAAACTTATCAAGATTCAAGTAAAAAGTACAATTCATTAGTATCGAGAAGGTAATATTAGTGTAAATCAATTCAATGACATGTATATTTATTTATTTATGTTCGGACAAGGGACATGGGACATGCGTGTTAGTTAGATTTGTATGGACATATGCCTCTCCATATTAAAGTGTTGAGGTTTGATATACTTAAGTTGAAGGGTTGATGATTGATGCCAACGCAGCTCAAGACCCAATGAAATATGCTCTTTTCATCGACAATCGAGGAGAAGGGTGCTATGCTGGGTTATAGTGGTGGACCCTCCATCAATTCCAATACCGGATCCTGCAAATTAAGAGAAAATCCAGTTTTTTTCTCTGTTTAATAATCTCATCCCTTTGACAAAACATCTAACACAGTCTATGCAATTTTGAATTTCTAATGCCCATGATAAATCCTTCCCTGGTAAAAAGAAAAGAAAACCAAACCCAATTACAGGGAACAAAAATCCGATCTATAGCTATCACATAATTGTCTAACAAGCTAAGCCCAATTAAACTGTCTATAATTAGACCCCATCCCGCTGGCCTACTTTATGAACAACATAACTATGATAAGCTTCTCCCAAATATCAAGTGAAAAGGGGAGCTTGAGCTCTGTAGTCTGTACTATTCCCCAGAGTCAAGACAAAGTTTGGAAGAAAATCATTTTTGGTCCTTTATGCTATCATTGATTTATACCCGCAGTATTCTTTTAGTACAAAAGGTTTTACTTTCCTGTTCGAACAATTGAATTAATCTGTGCCTAGCTCGAATTAGAAACACCATCTTATGTGGAGAAATATATATAGTTGTTTACCATAGCTCTCTCTAAAGTACAAGCACGCATGGGAACAATTTGGAACAATTAAATCACAAGGCAGAAAAAGCATAGTTAGTTATTGAAGTTGTTTAGTAGATAGATATGAACCCTTGAAATTTTTTAAAGCTGGGTCATTTTAACAAACTTATGAAAGTCTAACGACACTTTAGTTGACTGCTGTCCCGCCACTTGAGTCCCAAGAAAGCTCACAACTATATAAAATCTTGACCAGTCATTCCTTGGCGAGGGAGCAACACTGATTCATGATTCCTTCAAGTCTCATCTATCCCTCCCGCTCGCCACCCACTTCTGCCATCAGTTCTCCCGCTACCATCACCGCTGCCTGCAGAGTCCCATATTCATTCATAGACTCTGATCTATCCAACCACGACCTGCAGATGTTCTACAGCAGACGAGACACACTAGTTCCCTTCAACTGCATTGATCATCACCTTAATCCCAGCACAGCTAGCTGCATTCATCCTTCATTTTTCCCTTGTTGCAAAGTTATGAGACTCGAAATAGTCTCAAAACGTCTGAGCCCCAAGTAACTTTCTATACGAACAAAAGGAGATACAATAAGAAGAAATATTTCAATTACAAATTTAACTCAAATGGAAAGGGATTTGTTGAAGGCAATTCTGGTAAAAAAGAAAGGATAATTTTCATCTACCCAGCAAAAGAATCATGCTTAGGCATCGACTAGAAATAATTTTTTCAAGGAACGACATGCCATTAAGGCTGGTTCTAACGTGGACGTAGGCCATTAAGGCTGAACCACGTTAGATCTGTGTGTTTTGCCTCTTTCTTTCTTGTTTCTTCATTATGTCTTATTCCTACATGGTATCACAGCTAGTCCACTTTGTCAAAATCGACTGCTGTTTTTCTTGATCTTCATTGATATGGCTGAGCATTCCACCAACAGCAGCAGGATTGTTGAGAAGATCGTCATTCAAGAACAGATAAACGTCTGTTCTCTTGAATGGCTCCAACTATTTACCATGGTCGAGGTCAGCCATGATGTATCTCAGCAGCAAATCCAAACTGGAGTACGTTACTGGAGATCTCCCAAGACCTGATGAAAATGACTCATCAGACAAAGAGTGGAGATCAAACAATCATCTTGTTATGCCTTGGCTAACAAATTTTACAGAGCCAAAAATATCACAAGGTTTCTTCTTTGCTGAAACGGCTGCACAGATTTGGAAGAAGGCAAAAGATTTGTACAGCGAAAAAATGATATAGCCAGAATGTTTCATCTGTCCAAGAACATTAAAGAGATGAAGAAAGTGCAGCAAGCATCCCTTTAGTGAACAATTGGGAGAGATGCAGGGTATGTGGGACGAGTTGGATTACTTGGTGGGCATGTCTTAAAGCTTGAGATCAAGAGAAAAATTACTAGAGCAACAAAAGGTATTTGAATTACTCTCCAGTCTTGGGCTTAGAGTATGAGGCCGCAAGAAGTCGGATTCTTATGGCTGCTGACCTACCTTCTTTGTCTATCCTCTGCTCCATGTTGATAAGGGACGGGTCAAGGAAAAAAGTCATGAATTCATTACCTCCTAAAGAAGAAGATACTGGTGACAAAGTAGCTTTCCTAACTGCAGACAGGCGTAGCGACTCTAATCGCTGGAAAAACAAACCTAGGTGTTTCTGCACCAATTGCAAGAAAGAGGGCCACTTCCGTGAACGGTGTTGGGATCTTCATGGCAAACCAGAACCTAAGAAATCTCAAGAGAAAGAAGGCCACTCCCGTGAATGGTGTTGGTATCTTCATGGCAAACCAGACCCTAAGAAATCTTAAGAGAAGTTTAAAGAGATGACGCCGATGGCTAAAGTGGCGACTAGTGACAGAAATGAAACCATTGATGCATCAATCATTCTGGATAAAATAAGTGAGCTGTTGAAAAACATGGAAACCAAACAAGAAGCCCTGGCCGCCTCAGTTCAAGTAGATGTCGATTCTTCCATTCGGCAACTCAGTTTTGTTGCGAAGTGCCAACACGGGAGAACTGATGAGTTATTCCATGCAATTTTTCAAACTGGTCGAAATTCTGATTCTTAAATTCTGTGCCATTATTTGTTCTGAGCATAAGCCATCAAATTGAGTTTCAATCATCCTGTAAAACTCACCTCACAGGAACTCAAAAAAACTTCATCCATTTCAGCAAATAGAACCATGTAACTTTAGAGAAATCGTCAATAAATCTCACATAGTTATAACAGAATACGAGTTCATGGGCGCAGGACCATAAACATAAAACATGACGAACCGAAGTATTAAACATAAAGAACATGAAATAAAGTATAACAATTGAAATATTAGAATTCCAGAGATGATTTCAGTTACAGCAATTATTATAATAAATATTGGGGCGTTCTTTTAACTTAACAAAGATTTGGGTGGTGTTGGGAAGCAAGCTAAAATAATTAATTTACCTATTCTGACGACGAGGGATATTTTTTCTTCTTCTGTTGAAATCTTGATATTCAGAATTCCAATAAGTGGATGCCATGGATCATGGGAGTCATGTCATGAACCAGCTGTATATGAGTTACATATTTTTAGCATTTCTTTTCTTCATTTCTTCCGTTCGGTTGCTTTGTATTCTGACCCAAACGGCACCTGTCGAAGACTAGAACGCGTAGAAGAAAATTGTAATACCAGTCATACACTGTTGAACACTGTTGAACAAGAAAAATATATGAAAAAAAGTGTACAATTTCAACCGGTGTTATCAACACAGTGAAACTTTTTCGGGTATAATGTTGGATGCAGAGTAATTTTCCTTTGAAAAAAAGTGGACCCTGGAGGGTCCGACTTTTTTGCTTAGGGCTTGCTCGTCACTCTTGTTCCTCACATCGACCACTCCCCGACCGCTCGCCGCCGTCTCTACCACCACTGCTGCTCTGCCTCCAGCCGTGAGCCGTCGTCGTGAAGAAGTTGCGGGTCGATGCGAGGGAGAGAGGAGAGAGGGAAAAGTGACTCCCTGCCCTCTCCGCTTGCATCGCTCCGGAGACACCGTCTCTCTCTCGCTACCTCTCCTTCTCATCTCCCTTTCCCTCTGTCGGTTCCCCTTCACCTTCACACCCTTGTGAACCGCGAGAGCTCCCAGGTACGTCTCTATCCCTCTCTCTCTTTTCTTCTTTTTCTCTGTATCTGTAAGGATTTGGCGAGGCCGCATGCTGTTTCCATTGGCGTTGCTTTTCTTAATCTTTTTGTTTTCCTGATTGAGTTTCCTTCGGTAAGCATACCATTTTATCCGGAAAAGTTGGGATAGGATGGACGGATGGTGTCATGCAGAAAAGTTCCCCATGTTTTTTCTTTTTTCGTCTTTGATGGAATGAGCTTCCCTGTTTTATGCTTTTCTTTTTGTTAGACCTTGTCCTGATCGTTGCAGTACACTGGGGAGTGGTTTTGAGACTCAAAAGAATTGTGTTAGTGGAGAAATGCATAAATGTTGGAAATGCATTGCGTGGGCAGTGAAAGTGCCCTCGATTAAAGGGAAATTCATTATCGTGCGTTCCTGATCTGAGGCCTTTTGCTGGAGACAAATTAAAGGGAAATTCATTATCTTGCGAAATAAGATATATGTTATCAACATGTGCATTTCCTGATTCAGCGTATTGTGATCATTTAACACTTTCTGCTCATTGCTAATAGATGGAGTAGGATTAATTCATATTAATGCATATGGAGGGAATTGTACCTAAGCATGGTATATCTACTGACAGAAGATCAACAGAGACACTGATTAGTTAGATGATGAAATATAGATGATGAAACTGTCCCTGTCTTTTGCAACACTTAATCTGCAGAATTTTTTCTTTCATGCTTATGACTGTAGTTTTCCTGCTGGTTTCAACGAACTTCAATTTGCTTTGCACCAACATACAAGCTCCTTGTGCAAGGATGCATGACTTGGTGGAAAATTGTCTCTCTATCTTATATATATATATATATATATATATTCAAAATTATATACAATTGAGCAATGTCAATTGTGCAATGTTGAGGCCTTGATGGTGGGTTGGTTCTAAGGGCTAGATTGGTTCTGGAGGCTGGGTTGCTTTATTGATTGTTACTTGCTACAAAGACATTGGTTAAAAAAGAGGGAACAAAATATATGGAGACTAAGCTTGGGTTCAAACAAGTTTGTCCGCATGTTGAACTTGTCCTGATCCATCTCTTAGCTGCGGGACAAGTTCGATGAACACTTGGTTTGTTGAAGGATGTCGGTATGTATATCCATTTATATTATTTTGAAAAGATGTTAAAGCTTGCTTGCTTTTTTGGTGTCACTTTCTCTTCTGTTCAATTGGGTTGCAAGTTGATATTGAAGCATTGTCTTAGACTAATGAAGACATGGTATGTTTGACTACCAATTCTCTATTATTTTGCAGTTAAGACTTAAGAACTGATAGAAGAGGACAAATGGTGGGCGATTCCACAATGCTTCTCTATCTTTCTCCCATCGAGCAAAAATGTTATGAAGCACTACTGTAAATAACTCACACATGAATGAACAAACTTCCATCTAATGTGTATACGCATTAATGTCTGTTGAGTTTCCACATATATTGAGTGTTTTCTTTTCTCTCTCTTATTGTGTGTCATTTGTAGGAACTAGAGGTGCTAATGTATGTACATTGTTCGATTTGCCCAGATATGACAACGAACTTCACAAGCAAGTTATGGACTTTGTATGCAAACTGGCTATATACACGATGGGAAAAGACATATCTTTGGGATTTGGTAGAGCCTTACAGACGACCCAGATCCTTTAAACCACTTGTTTCCATTTATATATCTGCGTTCTACACTGGTGTTATTGGATCTGCTATTACTGAACAACTTTATAAGGTACATATCCTATCGTTTGTGGTTGTCATTGTAATTATTGAATATAGCTTGTACTTCAGGGCTTTCCTTTGAATGCATTCATGATCAGTTGAAGCCTGAAGGAAATTAGGTTAGATGTCATAAATTTCTGACTTTCTTTTTACAAACGCATCACAAAAACGATGAGAAAGATAATGCATCTTTCTGACTGTCGTTCTCGGTTTCCATGTGGTTCTGTACAGCTCTATCGCCCTTCTTCTATTGGAAGGAAAAAGGAGGCCCGGCCTGCAACTTAAGCTTTGACGTAGTATAGAAATGCAAAAAAATTAGAAGATAAGACAACAAAAGTAGATGTTGGATTTGCACATCAAAAAGGATAGAGGGAAAAATTTTTGAAAGAAGAGTTCAAGGAATTGAATTAAAATCAAGGAGAATAATTATTGGGGGCATCTTGAATCTTGTATATGTCGATTGTCATCCAAAGAAACTAGACACTGAAGAAACAACTGGGCATAAGTGCACCAGTGCCCATCAGACTCTTCATAATTGATCATTCTATTCTTACGGAACTTTTGACTGTGGTGATGGGCATTGTGTCTAATAGTTATCAAGGGGCTGTAGTTACATATAGCCTAAGAACTCATTTTCCTTTGAATTGGACAGGAGAAATATTGGGAAGATCATCCTGGGGAAGCTGTTCCACTAATGCAACCGAAATTTTACTGGGGCCCTTGGAGGGTGCTAAGGCAAGATTTGTCACGACCAAGCGAGTGAATTTCTTTAATGTGCAGCTTTGGGGGTTGCAGATTCTGATGGTCTTGGATAATGTTTTGTAAGGTGTTCAAGGAACTTGATTCTGTAGGGAATAGATCAATGTCTTCTTGGCCATTCTAGTTTTTCAATATTAAATGGACTCCTGAAATCACAGTTTGGCAACTTATATCAATTTTCAAGGTGTTTATATCAATTTTCAAGGTGTATGTTGCAGGAGATGACTCATTGATGACTTCTTGGATGAAGTTGTAAATATAATAAGTGTAATGTTTAAATTTGGCCCATCATATTTATCCTTGAAAAGTTTTCATATTAGGTCATCATATGAAGTAGTTGTTTCATGTTTCCATAATTGCAATTTAAAATTTAAATGATGCTTAAACTATTCCCTGATTCCAGTGCTATTCTTTTAGTTGAAGATGTTATACAATTACAAATAAATGAGAAATTGTATTCAGATAGAAATTGGTGTAGCCAAAACGACAAACTCTGAATAATATCCACACAGTTTGCATCCCTAATGTTATTAATTGACTGTAGCAGCTTGTGATTTAGTCTTTTGATGAATTGGAATTTTTACACGTTCCAGTTTCTAAATAAAAGTTACATTATGTATGTATATCATACAACATGTGACATTACAGGCAACAGTTATAGGAGGTGGAGGGTGTAAATCAAATTACAAGTTGTGATATGGCACTATTTAATTGTGTGCATCAATTCTATTTTAAACGCTATTATAGAAAACTTATCTGAGGGTCAGCTTTTGCATTTTGTATTTATTGTTTGAGTAAATAAAATATCTTGTATTCTTGTGAGAGATTCTGCTTATCGTGGCTTTAAAAATCTAATGAATAACAGTTTTAATAGTCGGTGCAACCTGCCATCTTCTGCATGTCTTGTCTCATATATAGCCATATAGGAGTCGATACTAGAAAGTAGAAACACAAAAGTGCAACATAGCGGTACACATGAGAAGATAGGCAAATAGACGAGGTACTATGAATAGACCATCACGGCATCAACCCTCCACAAAGTAAAATTTGCATTATGGATGTTAACACACCACTTCATAATCTTTTCTCGAGAAGAAACAAAATACTCGACCAACAGGAAAGATATAAAACACCAACACCAACGGAAGACAGAGAAATGTAAATGAAAGAAATAGAATCTCAGAGAACCCGCTTCAAGTCAAACCTGTGATTGCAGCAGAATGGCGATAGCCTGCCGATATCTTAACAACTTTCTCGCCAAATCCAGAGACTTCACAAGGCTCCTGACAAATTTTCTCCAGGTTTCAAGAGAATTCAAGAAAAATAAAGGAAAACCTAATGAGCAGGACTAACTCAAAAGCATACTCGCTTACAGGTCGGGGGAACGAAACAGCCGTGTTTAAAAGAGAGACCGTGGAGATGGAGAGACCGTCGGAGACTCCCAGACCGTCGGCGATGGAGAGACCGTCAGACCGAGAGGCGTCAGGCAAGAGAGGGAGGGAGTGTCGGAGAGGAGAGAGAGCGAAAACAAAAAGGGATGCACGCTTTGGCCCTTTCTAATCTTCATCTTAGAACCGGTTTCTTTAAAACCGGTTCATTAAATAATCGAGTCGATTCGAGTTTAACGAATTCCCTCACATAAACTCGAACTCAACTGAATTATATAAACGAGTCGGCTCGTTAGCTCGAGTTCGACTCATTTAACTAAATCAACAGGTCGTTTATACATACGAGTCGAGTTAAATGAGTCGAGCTCGAGTAGCTCGACTGGTTGAACAGCCCTACTTGTTGTTGGTACTGGGTTCCATCCAAGCGCCGAGCTCGGACGCAGGCTTACCAAAGGGGGATGAAGAAGCACACCCTCTTAACTCACCTCCTCAAGGAGCACGGTCATCGAGCCCACCTCTCTTCGACATTATTTCACCAATCACAAGTATTCTTTCTCTCTCATGAGTAATTTCTTGCTATCTCTCTTTTTTAATTTGAAAGGTAATTTTATGTATAGATAAGAAAGGAGTGTTGTGGTAGTCCTGTTTAATTAAGATAAAATCTTGAGGTGATAACACAAAAGGTATGTATCGGCAGAAAGTTTTCATTAGAGGGACCAAAATTTTAACAGAGAGCGAAAATATAATTTTACAAACTTTTCATATAGATTAAACTAAAATTTTAAAATTTTACATGTAAAATTTTAAAGCTTTTAAAATCTGAGAGGAGCCATGGCCCTTGCTAGTTGATCGGTAGTACATTTTGAGTATCAGGGGCTATCATGCACAAGTTGAAGCACATCTGGGGTAACACCTTAAGACACCTGGACTCTATGTCATAGGAAACAATGAATTGAGTGAAAACTTCAGCTTTCTGCCATTTGGAATTCTCTGATGTATAGGTAGTATATGGTGTTAAACTGTACAAAAGTCCCAAGAAATTTAATATTCTTATGGTTATAAAGTAAGCCACATTGTAATAAATTAAGTAGTGTTCTCCCCTTTCACTTCCCTTGAAATGTATTTGTAAGAAGCAAGATGAAAATAACAGTGTTTGTTTTTTTCTCCTGCTATATAATAGAGGCGGTGATCTTAGGGTAAAGGCCGAAGGGAAGTATCCCATTCTCCTCTATGGAAGGGTCATGCTGAAGTCTGCGGTCTTCGTGAACTTGGTGCTTCAGGAACAGCCGAAGCTCATGCTGAAGCTGAATGGCCGCTATGCCTGGGTGCGTCTTTAAACAAAGAGAATCTCAATCGGCAATGGCGGTCGCTGGCAGCGCCGCTATCTTCCTCTGCCAGGAGGAACAACAGCAGAGGTGCTTGAGACTTGAGAGAGAGAGAGTCATCTAATAACATCAGTGTAGTGAATACATCCAGCTTCAACCTTGTTGAAGAATATGCAACTCGGTATTGAGCTTGTGACATCCACTCAACTCGTACCCGTCTGATTCTCATAACATGAGAAGAAAGCATGGACGATGATTTATCAGAAGTTCACTTGAATCCACGGATGAGAAGAGCCAAATACTTGGTCATTTTTCCAGATTCTGCAGCTCCAAGGCAAGTTGCCAATATTGATCTGTTGATAAAATCTAGAAGCCTCTTATTACCATT
The DNA here is from genome assembly GCA_011799765.1 of Nymphaea thermarum. NCBI lineage: Eukaryota > Viridiplantae > Streptophyta > Magnoliopsida > Nymphaeales > Nymphaeaceae > Nymphaea > Nymphaea thermarum. Next base: position 48,773 of record JAANDH010001180.1, read on the forward strand.
TAACTTTACCTGTCAAAATCAAAGACCCAAAGAAGTCTGTTATCAATTGAAATAGAGACTGCAATCGAAGAAAATCTCTCTCTCTCTCTCTCTCTCTCTCTCTCTCACACACACACACACACACACATATGTAAATGGGATGGTCTGCAATTCATGCACACCTTCATGGTAGGTGTGAGCTGCCATTTCAAGCTGCCAAGAACTGTATTTGACAGATTTCACCATGGCGGCTTATGCCAAACTGTACAATTTATACTCCTGTTCAGACTTCGAAGGTGCAATGGAAGAGCAATTGTCTTTGGATGTGTACTGCAACAACAGCTAGTTTCCTGCAACTCTATTTCATTAACGAGCATCTGAAGAATTTCATCGAGAAAAACATTTCCAGATCCGTGTGGCCTCCAAACTTTTAGGTCTCCATCTGCTCATAGTCATAGACCTCATGGCGCTTCTTCTGAAAAGCTTATTTTTTTCTCATAATGGAAAACCGTAAATGTGAAAGGACTGGCAAATGAACAAGTGATCCTCTGCTTTTTGTTCTGTATCTGTGTCCTTCACAAGAAAATGCTAAAATAACAGATATCATATACATATATATATGAGAGAGAGAGAGAGCTCTTAAATTTGTATTAAAAAATATTTGAAACAAAAGGTAAACATCATAATGTGTTTATAAACGTTATTTCAATATAAGCCATGCTTTAATTCAAGTTACTTCTGGAAAAATGTAATTTTTGTACTATCAAAATATTGATGTCATACGAGCCATTCATCTTCTAATTATTAAAGAAGCATGAACGGAAAAAGAAAAAAAAAACAGACTTGATACATGTTTCTCATCAAATCCTTCTTAAGATCACATCATACGGTTAGATTGCAAAGCAAACACTTCAATGATTAATTTTAATGGTTAGAAAAAGGAGAAGCAAACCATGCTAGAGAGAGGGGGAGAGAGAGAGAGGGGTCATGGATTATGATAAAGTAGAACAACTGAAGATATTAGATTTGCAGAGATGATTTCAGCTAAGAATATAATCAATGGGGATGCCTTTGACTTAACAAAGATTGGGGTGGTGTTCCGAAGTAGGCTAAAGTATTAATTTACCTATGTTTACAACCAGGCATTATTATTATTTTTTTCTTGGGATTTTGATATTCAGAATTCCAATAAGTGGATGTCATGGATTATGGGAGTCACGTCATGAACCAGCTGGGTGTGACTTATTTTCAGCATTTCTTCTCCTCCCAAACATAGAACGCGCGCTCAAAAGAGAAAATGAATTCGACGGTACAATTTGAGGAAGACTTAGAAGAAGAACTCAAATTATATATATATATATATATGTTGATCCTCTTTATGAGGTTTCCGTAAATATTTCATTCCAAAAATAGAAAGCTTTTCCAGAGATTGGATGTAGTTACTAATTCATGATCTGGCATGTTGGAATAAAAACTTCATTCTCGATTCTATCAGAATTTTTATTTTCATTTGCTTCTCTTCAATGAAAGTTTTATTTTCCTATAATGTATCCTAATGTTTGGCCTCATTCTTCTTATGATGATCAATTTAACCTCTAACTAAAAAGATATGCCTTGGTTATATTTCTTCTCTTCCACGAGTTTAGCAATGATCATAACCGCCCTATTGTTTCGATGGAGAGAAGAACCTATGATTAGCTTTTCAAAAAATTCCCAAATGAACAATTTTAATGAAATCTTTCAATTCCTTATTTTACTATGTTCAACTCTCTTTCTCTCCCTATATATATATATATATATATATATTCAGTTATCCAATCATAGCTACATGATGCATTGAATTAGGTTAATGTAATTAAACGTATTATCCAATGCAATGCATAAAATGTTCTAATATTTTTTCGTCCAAACTTGGATGGAGAAACCTAAAAATTATATATATATATATATATATATATATATATATATATATATATATATATATATATATATATATATATATATATATATATATATATATATATATCATGAGTTAAGGTGGTTTTATTCGTAGACTTGTTTTGAGGTTCTATTTTCAATGAAATAGGAACTTTAAATCTATTCTCAAATCATCCCTTCTTACATTAATCCACCAATCTTTAAGATGGGGAGAGAAATTACAAATAGAAAAGAGTATGTATGAAAGGGAGAAAAGAAAATTGAGTGGGAAACGACAAAACTCTCAACTCATATACGACTTATATGCAGCCAGCTTGACACACATAAAAGTATTTGATGACAAATTGACATCCTGCTGCTCTTTGACGTCAAAAATGATGCTCACTTAACGGTAGATACCGGCCACTTTCTTTGTCAAAGACTAAAAACATGTTCTATCTTTCTTTTTCAAATAAAATATTGCCTTAGAAAAAGGAAATTAATTTTTTGTAAATAAAAAAAAAACATGGTGCACAAATCTAAAAAAAAAAATTACATAAACACCTTTCTAAGCGTGAAATATTCAACACGAGCATGTTCTTGATATTAATTTCTCAAAAGTTGAAAGAGTGTCTTCGTAAAACACTCAAAATAGAGTATCTGATTTGCCAAGTCATCAAATGTTGATGTATTTGCAAGCCTTTCATTACTTCTTATCAACAATTCAATTCTCAGCCTTAGAAAGAATCATTTTCTCTCCAGAGTCAGTACTGTTGTAGCTTTTCATAAAGCTTGGTGATGTGAGTCCAAATCATAGACTAAAAAAGCATCAATGCAATTTCCCAAGGTACCAATTGTCCAAGACTTCTTGTACACAAAACTTCAAGGGCCTTTTGACTTTGATGGCCTCTTAGAAACCACAAGGAGAAGCGAAAAACAATGATTCAAAAAGAATGCCCATCACTTCTGATGGGTAGAAGCAAGCTGGTCTACATTCATTTGCTTAAGTGGATTTGAAACGAATCTGATCTAAAAAATATATTTCCAAGATTTTGGAGAGTTCTTAAGTTACCTCACCTTTATACCGGCCGCAAATGTAGGTTTGGCGTAGAAGTCAGGTGCAAAAAAAACACACACACATATATATATATATATATAGTCGTGCATATTTCAAAGATGGGCAGGGCAGGTGCTTGGTTGATAATGGTCATATTGATATATATATATATATATATATATATATATATATATATATATATATATATATATATATATATATATATATATATATATATATATATATATATATATATATATATATATATATATATAATGCATATGTATCTTTTTGAATGTATTGATGAAAATATATTGATTGGCTTGATAATGTGAAACAGGTGGCAAAATGAATTCCGGTAATATTCTTTTAACTAAAAGTTAATTTATAAGCAAATAATGATCGGCAAATATAGTTTTTCATTATCTAAACAGCCATATAGGACGGGTTAAGATTGGAGTAATAATGAACGAAATTTCTCATAAGTTCCTTTGATAAAGGATATATGACAATTGACAATCACACGATTGCCCACCAACCGGGTGGACGGACGGAGAAGACTCCATAGATGCTTCCAAAAGTCAGTCAACGAGCATTGTCGACACATTCTTTTTAATAAATTAAAATGATTTTTTTATTATTCATTTATTTTTTTCTGTTAAATATTAGTTTTAGTCGGTTAAAAAATTTACAAGTTTTACTGAATCAAATGATATTCTAATTCTATTTGAATCTGTGATTTCAGACTAGATTGATTCAAACCTTTCATTACATAAGAAACAAAAACGAAATCCACCACGTAAACTTAGCGAAGTTTCATACGAAGTTATGTATGGATATGAAATACTTCTTTTGTTTTGGAGATTGTATCTTGCTTCATGTAAAAAAATAATATGTAATTGTTTCGTGAATATGACATGAATAGGGAAAATTCATTGTACACTTTAAAAAAACTTGAAACAGTTACAAATTATTTCATTAACAAACCCTTAAAAACTATAAAAACTAAATAAAATATACGAAATATATCTTCTATTAAGCTGTTTCATACTTTATTTTAACAAAAACTTTTCATGAAATGATAATACACAAATATATATATATATATATATATATCCACAAGCCCTCAGTATAAATGGCTCGGATGTAACTTCTTGTTGAATTTTTTAATCTGCAGGAGATTTTTTTAATTTTATGTAATTTTTTTATCGAATTGAATAGCCAGTTATAATCGATCAAAATTGACATCAAAAGATATGAAGTCACATATATAGTACCGGTCACGTCTAAAACCCGTGCCCGTGACACCTTGTGGTGAAATCTGTATATTATAAGTCCTTAATAAAAATGGCATTTGATAAAAGACGCGCCAAGTCAAGGTGCGGCTTGAATAGAAGACATGTATGTCTCTTCATCAAAGGAAAACAAAATTTATATCGCCGGGGTCCACCTGTCTGTTTGATTTTTCAAAGTCCTCGAGCGTCCATATTCTTTTTGCCACAAACCACTCCCCATGGGCCCCCTTTTTGACAAAGGAAGAGCAACAGCCCGGGCCTTCACCATCGTCATCATCGTTCCTGCAATTTATTTTCACGCTGCCGACATCCCCATGGCTGCCCACTCTCACCACCTTCTCTCTCCTCTCACTGGACCGCCTGCCATAACTCACGTTCAAACTCCAGCTGTTTTTTCTTTCAAGTCATCTCCTCCACCTTTCCACCCTTCCACCCTCCCAATCAGTAGACCCCTCTGAGCCTCTCACTTTTTCCTGCCTTCAAGCATCAGCATCAGACAAACAAGAGAAATTGGAAGGTGAAATTTTCTTCGATTGCATCTTCTTCCCTTCCTCTCTTATCAGTTATGATCTCCAATTACTTTCGTTTTTGCTTTCTGCCGCCTTCTGTATAGCTTCCCATCATTAGACTCAGCTGCTTTTCTTCTTCTCCCAATTTTCGTCTTTCAAGTTTAGAGTATCAGCAATTCAGCATCAGAAGAAGAAGAAGAAGAAGAAGAAGAAGAAGGAAGTTGAAGAGTGAAGCTTTTCTCACCACATTCATCGTCCTTCTTCCTCTTATCAAACTGGTCTCTCAGCATCAGAAGAAGAAGAAGAAGAAGGAAGTTGAAGAGTGAAGCTTTTCTCACCACATTCATCGTCCTTCTTCCTCTTATCAAACTGGTCTCTCAGTGTTTCCATTTTGTTCCCTGTCTCGGTGTATAGTTTCTCAAGTTTTCCTAAAAACCATCATGGCTTCTCGGCTTCTCCTACGAAGTTTACCAGCTAACCTCCAAAGCCCACCTTTTCTTTACTCCCTTTCTTTCACGTAGAAATTCTTGAAGAATTCTTTATGGTCCAATCTCTTAAATCTTCTGACCGTGTGCATAATTTCTCAAGTTTTTCTCAAAAACCATCGTAGCTTCTTCTACGAATTTTGCCAGCTAACCTCCTCCATCTTCCACTTTCAAGTGATAGAAAACCCACCTTTTCTTTAATTCCTCTGTTCCACTTAGAGATTCTCTCTTAAGTCGACCAAGCAGAGGACCTTTTCACGCCTTCAAGATGAACTTCACAATAATTTGGTCTTCTTCTACAAAACCAATTAGAAAAATTTAACCTCTTCTCTAGTTGCAGGATACAAAAAACGCCCCCTCCATCCTCCATCATTATCAATTGACGTTCTCTTTAACCCACCCATTCTGCAACTGCGGTTACAGATTTTTTCTGAACAGAAAGCAACCGTCGCGTTGCTTGTATTCGAACTGAAAGCGGTTGGGCGACTCGTTGACGGCGGCAAGATAAGGGTTGGCTAGGAAGAAAATGGGGGAACCAGGGATGACGAGGGCGGAATTGGCGGCGGAAAGGGCGATAGGGGCGTTGGGGATGGGCTACGACCTGACCAACGACGTAAGGCTGGCGTATTGCAAGGGCGGAGGCCGGCTGCTGGAGCTCCACGAGGCGCAGCCGCCGCAGAAGGTGCGGCTGCCGGACGGCACGGTCGTCGCCGGCGTTCCCGGATGCGTCAGAGTCGACAAGGGCGAGCGGCTCCGGTTCAAGACCGACGCTCTCTCCTTCCAGCAGGTCTCGTCCTTCTCCCCTTCACGTTTCACCTTCCATTCCTCCCAAAACTGCTCCATAGTCCACTGTGTTCACGACGTCTACTTTCTTTACCGTTCGCCTTTCAGATGGACGGTGCTCGTTTTTTGCTTCATTTAACGACGGCAGGGATTTTAGATCTATTTAACCGCTGAATTTGTTTAGAATGCCACGCGTGGTCTTTTCTTTTACGATAACGACACAGAACTTCTTCGACATTTCCGGTTTCCCTTGGGGATACATTGGTCATTTCGGTTTATTTTTGCCCAGTTAGCTTGGAAAGTCGGGTTATATGGGGGTAAGGTTGGGATATATTTAAATTATTTAATTGAATTTTGTAAAGAAATTTAAATTTGGTTACTAATGGGGATTCATATCGATTATATTTTTTTTATTGAATTTGAATCTGAGTCTAATATATGACAGATTCGACAAAGATCTAACACAATTACATATAAATGTCGGATTTAGGCTAGTTGGATCTGAATTCAGTTTAAAAATATGTTTGTATCTACATCTCTAATATATATATATATATATATATATATATATATATATATATATATATATATATATATATATATATATATATATATATATATATATATATATATATATATATATCTTCGGCGTCTTAATTTTTTTTTACTTCATAGTAGGGTTGTTTACCGTGTTTGTGTTACTTGGAGACATTTTTTAACATGTTGTACTGGTATTTAGTTATATTTCAACAAGAAATGTTTCCTTTAACATTAAAAAATCAAAATTTTATGCATACACTTTCTTAAAAAGTATTAATTCGTATAAAAGATAATTGTTCTTAAGTAAATTTGATCGTGTACATGAATCGTTGGGAACAAACTTGCAGCAGCTTGATCAAATTAATAGAGTTTTCTCATAATCCAATGAGAATGAGAACCTTTTATCGGTTAAGAGATTCCTTGCACAGAACGTTGGCTGATTTAAATGAATTCATTGGCTTATAAGGAGTACTACGTGCTACGCGCTGTTTATTTTTAAATGAATATTTTAACAGCTTTTATTTATATTTCATGTATATTATGTATTTATTTAAAATATCATCTGCCCATTTCAATTCAATCCAATTTTCAACTTTTTTAGCGCTGGCTTTGACCAAATCTAGATGCCAAGGAATGTCCCTTCTCAAAAAAAGGTTTATTACATCCCCTCAACCACGCGGGTGACATATGAACAGCCAAGATTTTCACTTAAAATGAAGAATATTAATATAATGTTGCGTGATAAATCAAAGTCCGATTAGCTGTGAATTGTTTCCTCCACCAAAAAAAAATCCTGCTTTTCAAAAAGGTGACATAGGATTTCTTGACTTCTGTGCTACTTTCCATAAAAAAGGCAAGTTCTGAGTCATCTTTGTGCACGATCAAGTTCCTTATGCATGCATGGTGAGCGTAGCTGATCGGACTGGCGGATGAGCGGATGAGTGACGGATCGAGCTTACTTAGTTTCAATTCAATCCATTTAAGTGAATGAGTTGACCTTTTGGCTTGAGCTCAACTCATTTAGGAAACTAGACCAGCTTATTTTCCAGTCCTACCCACTGTGCTTTATCTTATATCATGTTAGATACTTTGGGAGCCATTGACACTGCTCATTCCCAGATATGCTTTATGAATGTTGAAACACCATGACCCAGAAGAATATGTATCATTATAGATTGTAAGAGAGACAAACTTATATAGAAGAAAAACAATGTTCAAAATCTTCAAACTTATATACATGAAGATAGTGATGGGATTATTGCACTCCCATGGCCGCAGGACACCAAGAAAATCTTCAAAATGTTTAACTTTGATTGAAGAAGTTGCACCTTACTTTTGTTGAACCTTCCCTATATTTGAAAACTCTTTATCTTTGTTCACTGCATGAATGACTTCAGAACTGTTCAATAAGGTGTTGGTGTTGTGGTTAAGGATTTCTGTTCCGACTTTGCTCTGTTTCCTGCAGATGTCAGAGCATTTCAACCAGTGGCTCTCTTTATCTGGAAAAATCCCCTCTGGTTTATTCAATGCTATGTTTGGGTTCCATGGTTGCTGGCAGAAGGATGCTTCTACTACAAAAAGCCTCGCCTATGACGGGTGGTTTATAACGCTTTACAATGTTGAGCTGGACAGATCTCATATTGGATTACAAAAGCATGTCAAACGAGAAGTTCCATCTGCGTGGTATCCTGCTGCATTAGCCAGGTAATGGTGTTCAGATTTTGTTTTTCTCCTGTATGTTCTACTAGCATTTGATCGAAGGAAAATATGAAGTCTTGAAATCCGCTTCCCTTATATCACTACTATTGCCAATCCTTGATGTAAAAATAGTAGATGATAGATTTGAGTCCTTGAATGACAACTTGCTCTAAATGGGTTAGGACCATCCTTTTTCTGCCGCTTCCAGTTCCCCATAATATGGAATCAGAATCACACTGGGATCATGCATGTGTGTGTTTGTGTAGCCATTATTCACCTACACCAATTTATTTGGAAAGTAGTGCACCTGCGCTCATAAAACATGGCTTTCTAGTATTCGTTTTGGGGTCATTCTAAAGATTTTTTTTTTTCTTTTTTGCAACAAAAGAATTTTTTTCTTTTTTGCAAGAGAAAACATATCATCATGTTCAGTATGTTTGGGAACTTCTTGAAGGTTTAGACTAATTTAGTCAACATACCCTGCCCACAAGTTCCCATTGTGAACTTGTAGGAACCTTAAAGAATGAAACCATCTTATGTAGTCATCAAGTTGGACCCTCCAGATCAGAAGCTGACTAATAAAAGATGTGCACCACATTGAACTCTTTCCAGTTTCTAAACATTTGTCATCAATTATATGTGTCACATGTTTTAGCATTGCAATACCTTTAAAGCATGGAACAAGATGAAATAGAAAGGCAAAACCTAGTGGACAGGTGCATGCTTCAAAGATTATAAATTATGCTAACTGATACGCAGTTGAGAGGGAACATAAACATATTCAAGGTATATGAACGGGAGTGCACAATTGCACCACTGCTGATTCCTGGGATCGATTTGTAAAGGACTAGGCCTACCTAAATTCCAAATTATCTATAACAAAACACTTTCAATACTTAGTTCAGTGCTCCTTTTTGGACTTTTTTTTTCATAAAATAGATATATTTCAGTACTCTCGCCTGTGCTATACATTCAGCTGCCTATCTGTTTTCAGGTTTATTGAGAAATATGGAACTCATGTCATCGTGGGGGTGAAGATGGGAGGCAAAGATGTGGTTCATGTCAAGCAGCAGCACAGGTCAATGCTTCAGCCTGCTCAAATGCAGAAAATGCTAACCAAATTAGCGGATGATAGATTTGCAGATGCCGGGACAGCCTCCATTCTGAGCCCTGTCAAATCATCAAGCAATGTAGGGATTCATCATATTGGTTGAAATCATAAAAGCTTGCATGAAAATTTGGTTTATAAAAATGTCAATCGCAGAAAGAGTGAAAATCTGGATCTCATTTTTCTCTTTGATTGATAATGTGTATTTAACTGATATTTTTGAATTACCCGGAAGAAGATATGATTTCCACTATGAACAGGGATGATTCTTATATTAAGTTTGTGTCTGTGTCTAGCCTAAGGAGTCAAATAAGTTTCTTTGGTGATATTTTCTCATTTTTTTAGTTCTTTATACCAGATATGAGCTTTCTGCTCCTTTCTCTTGAACACTGAAATTGTTCTCCTTAGGAGTACTATTTAGCACATTTGTAGGTAATAAATAGAAAAATGAAACCTATGCAAAAATTAAACCAAGCTATTCTCAATTTGAAAGAAAATGATTGATAATTTGGGACGTCATTAACATATGTTATGTTTAATTGAACATTTGCAGCTAAGATCCTCATGATATCATTGACATGCACATTCATATACATACAGATGGACATACATATGTGTATGTGGTTCCATTGCATATCTTTCTAAACCTTATAGATCAACTCTCTGTACCAGTCCCATATCTCAATACCTGTATATATCTATAGCACATGCTTCCGCAGTCTGCAATCCATTCTTTGTCTTCCTAACATCCTTACACCAGTACATGCACTCTCTCTCTGTCTGCCTATATCTTTTGTGCTTTTCTATCCTTCCACAGTCATTTATTTTGAACTCAATTTTCATGCAAGTCTTTAAACTACTTCTTGTTGCAATAGTCCACATCTATTTAAGCTTCTGTGACTGAACAAACTGGCTGTTTTGGAATTCAGGATGCCCAGCTGGCAATTCGTGAACATCATGTAACATTCCCAAATTCTGGGAGCACAATCTCTCATTCAAAAAAAGAGGTGTTTTTTCATCTTCCATTAATCAGCATTTATTCATGCCAAAGTACTTCAGAATGTAAATAGTACTTCTTAGCTTGATCATCTTGTGCAGGCTGTGGTGAGCATTTGCATCCGAAGGGGAGGTATCGATACTGGGCAAGAGCATAATGAATGGCTAGCTACAGTTCCACTGGCACCTGATGCAATTTCAATGTCACTTGTGCCTATAACATCTCTCTTAAATGGGGTCCCTGGAAGTGGATTTCTAATCCATGCAGTAAATCTCTACTTACGCTGTAAGACACTAGATTATAGTCAGGTCTCCACAGTGGCCTTTTTCTCATGATCCATGATATAAGCAATTGTATGCATTGACATCTACCAGAGCTGTTAAGTTACTCATGCAAAACTTGGCATACAGCTCATAGGAAGAGGGTAGGGCCACAAATTTTTTCTTGGTGTTTGGGGGTCAACCATAAAAGGAGTTCTGAAAAAAAAAAATTGCAGACTCTGTCTGTGCTACTGCTAGGAGGTCTCTGATTCTAATGAATACAGGAACTCCTCAAGTTATGTGAAAATGAGCTCCTTATGAGTTTAGTTCCTTTTTTCTGCTCCTTATTTGGAAGTATTTTATTCCACTGTATCTGTTTTTTTCTAGTTTAGTGCATAACTGATTGTGCTGTAACTTCAACGTTCTTCACAGGCAGCCTTTTTTTTAGGACAACTAAATAGTGAATTTTATGTTTATTATGACTAAATTTTCGTTATATATATATATATATATATATATATATATATATATATATTATGAACTGAACAAAGTGTGAACTGAGTAAAAAAGAAACTGTCGAGTGTCAAATTCCAGATTTTAACTCTGATTTAGCTGACTTCAGACAAGCCTGCAATAGAGGAACTCCACAACTTTTTGGAATATCAACTTCCCAGGCAATGGGCTCCTGTATATGCAGAGCACTCACTGGTACTACAACCTAAACAGACACGCTCTTCAAAGCTCCAATTCTCGATTATGGATTCTGCACTCTATGTCAATACTACTAAAGTAAGTGACTTTTCTAGACCAACCATCCATTTAGACCTTCCATTGACTGTTATTTCCAAAGTAGCATGGAGTTAGAGCTATTACTCTATGGGCTATTGGCATCATTTAATTTGTCATTTCAACAATTATTTTGTACATCAAATAAACATTCTAGTGACAAAGGATCCTGGCTCCTTCTAACCATGAACTGCAAGAGTGTGTGTGTCCATTCATGTGCATGGTGCATGCCCATGCAGGTGTCTGCACAATATATGCAAAAAATATAAAAAATTGCACCATCTTCATATATATCTGATCACGAATTGATGAACTCATAACTTCAACTTCCATAACAGTGTACCTCGTCCAGTTGGCTTCATAGCTTATTGTGCATCCTCAATTCTTGTGGCTTTTATAATTAATACTCTATATGTAGATAATGTGTCTGCTCTAAATGTCATGACAACGACTTTTCTTGGTATGAGGCATTCCTTCTGGTTTCTCTTCTTTTAGGTCTTTCTTGTGTACATGTATGTGCATGAATGTTTAATTTGTGCATGTGGACAATCTCGAAACCACCCATGTTAAACTTTTTTTCACCAACAGGTGTGGATGTCATCCTTAGTATGGGTCTACTGTCACTTTGCATGCCTCTGACAAATGAAAATGAAACCATCATTTGTAGGTTGACTCTGAAAGGAAGCCTGTGACTGGAATACGCCTCTTCCTAGAAGGAAAGAAGCAAAACAGGCTTGCAATTCACCTCCAGCACCTTTCTTCACGTCCTGGGACATTCCAAGTATCTGATGATCTTGCTTATGAAAGCGATATCTGTGAGGACCGCCGCTACTTCGAGCCTGTGAAGTGGAAGTTTTTCTCACGTGTGTGTACTGCTCCAGTAGAACTCAGTACTGCTTTCAATGATGATGCAGCTGGTGTGGTCACACAGGCAAGCTTTCATGTGGCTGAAATTAACATGAAGAAGGTCCTCTTCCTTAGGCTTGGATTTTCAATGGTGAAAAATGCTCGGATTCGGAGATCAGAGTGGGATGGGACATCAAGTCCAACTCATAAGTCAAGTGTCTTCTCTACATTGATAAGCACACGTCTTGGTTTTAGCCAGGTGCCATTGTCAGCATCATTAGAGAAGGTGGACATGAATTCAGGAATCTTTGCTGGTGGTCCACCAAGTCCTACAAAGGCACCAAAGATGCTGAGGTTTGTGGACTTAAAAGAGGTAGCAAGAGGTCCAGAGGACACCCCAGGATACTGGGTAGTAACAGGTGCAAAACTATGTGTGGAGGGTGGCAAAATAGCAGTGCAAGCAAAGTACTCACTGCTAACTATGCATGGTGATAGTGATGATGAGAGTGCATATGAAGCACAGAAATGACACAAAGCTGACTGACCTGCTTCGGAATGCGAGGCCATATTGACATCTATGATCAGAAGGATGGACGTTCGCATGGAGCAGTGAGCACCTCTAGATACTGCTCTCTTTAGTGGCTGTACAGTTGTTGTTTGAGATGTTGGATTTTTGACAGCTTTTCTGAAATTTAACCTTGCTCCGCTTACTTGGGCCCTCTGAGAGAGTTCAGGAAGTTTTGAACAGCCGCACTGGAGCATTCTGCAGGAAATTCATTTCCACTGGATTTGTATAAATTTGGCTTTCTCTTTTCTCTCTCTGTTTTATACTCTCTCTCTCACTCCATTGATGACTTATTGGGAAAAGAAAAAAAGGAAAGAGAAAATTTATTCGTGCAAGTGTATAAAAAGATGTTTTTCTCCCAATAGTCAATTCCAGTACACAAAAGACAAGTTGAACGCTCGACTCTGTAGCATGACTCAAACAAAACGCAGCAAGGTAAACAGCAATCCAAACTACAGTGCTGATATTGGTAGAAACAATGCTGATATTGTTCTACCATGGGTCCATAATACTGTAATATCAGAAACCAAAAAGAAACTTCAAGTAGTTGTATGTGCATTTCTAAAATTTTCTCCAATCGTCAAGTATTTGATATAAAAGGAGACTTGAAATCTTCAGTTTGAAATTAACATATCAATGGTCAAAACAATCCAAACTTATGCTATACACGATGGTTTCAACCAAGCACAAAATTAAGTGCTTAGGGTGGAAGTTGCACAATTCCGATGGAAAATGGATCTTTCTTGAAGAAATACTTTCCTTGAACATATGTATAGAAGGTCCTCCTTAAGTTTTACATCAATGGGCGAAATTAGACTAGAAGCAACTTAATGTTGACCAATTTGTATTATGAACAGGTTAAAGAGATCAAAATAAATGGATCAAATTTTACATGCTAACCGACCAAAACTTTTTCTTCTTATTCAAGCATGTCGTCTAAAATGCAAATCATAAAGCATATTACATGTTCAAATAAAGGCAAGGAGCCTATCTGCCAGCAACCTTCCATTGGAACCAAAGAATAATCTTTATCGACCAAACGAAGTTGGTATTTAATGCTGACCTCTTGATCAATCTGCTATCGACTGAACTTTCACATATATGGTTTATATGGTTGTGTGTGCAGAACAAATAACAAAGAGTGACCTAAACTGGATTCATCCTCACACATTGTTAAAAGAAAAAGAAAGAAGTTGTAACATTCCAATCACATTTTGAATTTGCCAAGTTGGACCTATTACACAAGCAGGTCAAAGTCCAAATATACACACACATATGTAGAAAGGAGGTGAAATCCTGTGGACATCTAGACCTCTGTCTAATTGCAGCTGCTCGAGACAATGTCTCCCGGCAGTGCTGTGAGAAGCCGGAGGATTTCTCCTTTTAAACCCAGATGGAGAAATCCAAGGATCCAACACACATACATACATCTAGGAAAAATCAACGCTGCAGTATGTCGGTATCTGCTACATGGCTATAGTTCAAAAATTTGGCAAGAAAAATCCTCAATAAAATCATCTTAAACTATACACATTGTTGTAAGCGAGTTTTCGTATTTGTATCTGGACTTAAAATTATATACCAAAACCGAAATTCTAATAGTAAACTCGTCTGGCTGCCAATGAAGTAGCGTGTCGCCTTAAAACTATTTCCATCGCTCTTGGATTGAAAAAACAGCATCCTCGTGTCCCAAGGACGAGTCGTATCCATCCTTCCGTGATCCGCGAGTCAAAAGGCAGGACAGGTCGGTGACTACAAATGGCGGAGCCAGCGCCAGCTGCCGTAGTGACCGATACTGTAAAGTGGGGACACGAAACCACTGCTCTCTCTCTCTCTCACTGCGAGATTGATTTTGGAAGAAGAGGAGGATGGTGGATGCTGTAATGGAGGATGTTCCCGATTTACCTGTCCTTTTAAAAGCTTCCGCTGAGTTTGCTTCATATCCTGGTACGCCCCGCTTATCTTCTTGTTCGATTCTTCCTGTTACCTTTTGCATTTTCTTTTCATACAGATTAGTCTCTTGGTTGAGTTTTCACGTTGTGTTTCTGGAAAACTTTCGCAATGGGCTGGATTAGGTCAACATAGTGACGCTTCCGTCAAGGAATTCCTCGACCGGTTCCCTCTTCCTCTCATCTTCAGGTAATCGTCCTTCTTGCTCACCAGTCTTCCAGACACACAGTAAGGGAATGGTATTTGAGACAAAGTGGTTGTTGAAGACTTCTGTGGAGTTAATAAGTACTCATATTGATGTTCATCACTATCTTTCGATTGATGTAGTTAGCGCGTTCTATTGGATGATTGGGCGTCAAAATTGTAGGTTTTGGAGTGAAAATCGATGAAAACAAAGAAGAAATTTTTTGGTGCATGACGAGCTTTATGCCCTAAGGAGGGAAAATTTGTCGCTTTTAGATGCCGTTTAGTACACAGGATGAGTAAACAAAGAAGAAAATTTGTCGCTTTTAGATGCTGTTTGGTACAATGGGTTATTTCAAGACTTGCACACACAGCAGGTTCTATGTTCAAAAACCCCTTGCCGTCTTCCAATATGCATTTCAAGTTTTCAACAGGAAAAAAAAGTAAGCTGAACCACCTAGCTGAATTTGAGGATAAGCTAGGGTTGGTCGAGTTCGAGCTGCAGTACTATTGATGTACTTCAGATCGAGCTTGACTGGAGATAGGCTTATTAAGACTTGAGCTGTGATTGAGTTTCCAAGCTGGGTTTTAAACTGGATCATCTTCAGGGCTCAAAATTGGATCATCTTCAGCACTATTTGCTACTATTATGACTTTAGTACATTTTCTCCTGCTTTAATTTCAAAATATTGTAATGATAGATTTATGATAGAGTTCTTCCTGTCATCACCGCATTATAGCATGATAGTAATTCATGTTTTGGAGTATTTGTTATTTATTTATCCCATTTTCATTTGTTTCATATTTGACAATTTTAGGCTATTTGTCTCTAATATCTTGTCTCCTTTCTGTAGTGCTTTAAGTCTGAAATCTGATGTGCCTGGGCTCGAGAGTTCATTGGTATCATGTCTTGAAATGATATTCAGAACAAAATATGGGATTTCTCATGTTCCAGAGTATATGGTATGTTGTAATTTTTATAATATCTCTTGGTACATGGATCCCATTCTATTAATTTGGTATGTATTAACTCACAGGTATTATAGCTTATGAAATAAATTTTTACTGTATTTCTTTTAATCAGCCTAAATATCTTTGCTTTGATAAACTTTTCCTGTAGTATAATATTCATCATGCATTTCTGCCAACCTTCTCTACGAGAATGACTCAACATTGTTGGCAATAAAATAGTGTGTACAGATTCTCAATCTATTCTACATCTTTCCTGTCAAAAAAATAATTTGATTATGTTGCTTGTGGATGCTGGTGCTTGAAGTTTCTAGGAGCAACCATGTGACAACTGACATGGTTCTTATAGCAAGTACAAATATTAGATGTTTTGAAGAATGCACTGGTGAAAGTCATACATAGAATGGGTATAAAAAATGGATAGTCATGCTAAAAGCTGACTGATTCATGGATCCAACCCCCCTAGAGCAGCTTTTGGAAGATGTGGAAGGAAAACATCGTGCTACACATTGATTGATAAGATTTGGTCAAAAGTTGTCCAGAAGTAATAATTTTGTCATGGCTGTCAGACCACGGTGGATATTAACAAATTATAAGAAAAAGTTGCCTTGCAAGATTGCATGGTTGATGCCCATGTTGCTGACAGTGGAACCTGGAATTGTCCAACCAGTCTTGATACAGTGCAAACATTCATATTTTCAACTCAAATTCTTACACATTAAAAATGCAAATACCAAAATCAATTATTATTTTGTTTTTGAATTATGCTTTTGTCTGATACAAAGAACCAGAGAGAATATGCCTAATCTCTTTCTGCTGACTACAGTCAACAGTCAAATGACTGTAGATATCTGTCTGGAAATTGAACCCAAGTCAGCTTTTACTGGAATGAAGGCATGTGATACCAACCATTTACTGAACTTGCTTTTCTAATATTTTTCCTATTTCGTCACAGCAGAAGCAGGTATTTTTATTGTACTTTTGAACTGCAGTAGAACCTTGTTCTCTGACTTGCCAAAAACTTTTGAAGCTATAGAATGTCCACATAGTTATTCACTAATTACGTGTATGCTAGCATACATGATTCACTAAACTAGTCGTTAGAAAGTTAGCAAATTAGATTTAAAAGGTGTCAGATGATATGATTATTTTGTTGTAAGTTGTAAAATGTACTGTGAACATGGCTCAAGGGTGTATACATGGTTTGCATGCAAAATCAATGAACTAGTTGGGAATTGCTGACTCTCTCTCTCTCTCTCCTCCCCCCCCCTTCTCTCTCTCTTTTGCTTTCTTGATATTTGCATGGTACCCCAGATAAATGAACCGGCTCTTGTGTTCCTATATTGTATTTTCTACTGCGTTTAAGGCAGGAAACATCTATTGCACTCAAAAGTATTCTTTGGTGATGTTCCAACTGCAATCAATCTGTTATCAGAATTATAGGAAATTTTTATGTCATCAAAATTCATGGGGTCTTCCTTATTTAATTTTGCTGTTTGTGTTTCTTTGTTCAATTTGTTTGCAGCCTTTTGTATGTGTTGGGCTTAGCGCACAATCGCAGGCGGTCAGGTGTTTAGCATGCAAAGCTGTACGTTCACAATAGTAAGCCTTTTTTCCAGTTTGTATATACAATTGGGAATTTTTCCACTAATTTCACTCTTTTCTTTAATCTAACCACATTATTATTATATGGAGTTATGAAGTGTGTGAATTCAGCCGTATCTTGTTAATTCTAAATTCGTGGATAATAATTCAGTTTTATGAAATTTACCATTCAGTTCTGCTTCTTTTGGGATAACAAGAGGACCTATAGAGCAGAGTTGACTACTGATTTGAGAGTTCTAGAAACATCCCATTTCTTATTTATGTCTCTACATCAAGGTCAAATCTCTTCTATGTATCTCTGAGGAGCTAAGACCATTCGTGTTCTTCCATGAACTATAAAGGCTTTACACATGATGTTTTTCGCTAGCTATACTTATTTGTACTTAAAGGATTTTGCTTATATAGATAAAATGAGATGAATATTAGTCATCTGCCTTTTAGGACTGAAAATAATTGGGCGCTTGACTTCAGGTTGCAAACTTTTTGGAGAATGATTGTACAGATGGTAAAGCTGCAGAGCTCGTTAATAGTCATGGTGCATATCCGTTGCTTATTGATTGTCTTCTTCATGGGTATGGAGTTTATATCTACTACTCTGTCAGTATGGTGACTTTTCCAAGCAACAGACTGTTGATGTTACCATTTCTTGGTGTTCTATTTATCGAGCATTATATTGTTTAGGCTTTTACGTAGCTTATTGATTGTCTTCTTCATGGGTATGGAGTTTATATCTACTACTCTGTCAGTATGGTGACTTTTCCAAGCAACAGACTGTTGATGTTACCATTTCTTGGTGTTCTATTTATCGAGCATTATATTGTTTAGGCTTTTACGTAATGATCTGCACTTTAAGTTGTAGTTTGTGTTACTTAATTTTTTCTTCAGTGGTTTTCTTATCTTCTTTTTGTGGTTAATTTTTGCCTGTTGGTTTGATATTTAAGTACTGATGGTACAACACTACAATTCCTTTTGAACTATTCCAACAATGTTATGTTAAATTGTTAACAGTACACTGCAAATTTTCTCAGCTTGAATCAGTACCTACCAAAGGTAAGCCATTAGAGAATGGTACAGTCTTTCCTTCATTCTGCTGGAAAGGGTGCTGCACCTTGCTCTTGTATATCCTGATTCTACCCTATGTCACATGGGTACAGTATGGGTGCCAGTGGGAGTGCTGGTACGGGTGCATAGCAATTTTCAAAAAGTTGGTTATGGGGGATCCATGACCCATCCATACACACACACACACACACACACACACACATACACATGGATTGATATATGTATAATCATAAGATTTTAGTTAAATAAACACATAAAATCATTGTTTATATTCATAAAAAATATATTATTGAACAAAAAATACTAAAACATACCCAAAAGGGATAAAAAAAACTAAAATATACAAAAAAAAAAACAATAATGCTTTTATGCTATGTCACATTGGTACGGGTGCCGGTGTGGGTACCGGTGCGGGTACGAGTACTGACCATTTTCAAAAAACTTGGGTGCGGGGGTACAGCTATATATATATATATATATATATATATATATATATATATATATATATATATATATATATATATATATATATATATATATAAACAATAAGAAATACTTAGAAAATATGTATCAAAATAAAGAATATACATAAACAAATAAATAACATATAAAATATATATCAACGGCTCTTGCAGCAGCGTGTTTAAGAAACATTTGAAAAACTTTAAACATATGGACAACCGAGCAGCTCCCTAGTCAAATATGAACATCAATCAAATTTTCATATCCAAAAAATAGAATAAAAAGTAAGGTGGAAAAAATTAAATCAAAAGTAAAATTAAGCAGTTTGGATCTATAGGTACCCAAGTGTCAAAGTACCCATTTTGGGTACGGGTATGGCGACACGGGTACGTGGACCTTACTGAATTACCCATGTGACTTAGCTTCTATGACCAGACCTGCACCCATACTCGCAGGTCGACACAGGTGCTTGGCCTTTTCAGCCGTACCCATGTTTCATAGGTTCTGCCTTTTGCACAATCTCTAAGCATCAAAATCATGCCAGGAGTGCTGCACCTTGTTCTTGTATGTCCCTATTGTTCCCAAAGGGAACAAACCCTCATAAATTTATCATGCTCTTGGACGTCCTGGTTCTGCCTTACATACAATTGCTGATGATCACATATCTGATATGTTAGGATCACTTCTCCACTAAATTAATTTTATTCCTTTTGTTTTCATGGGGAGTATAGCTCCCCTGAATCTACCCCAGTTTTTGTATAGAGTATAATTGTTCTACTGTGTATGCAGTTAGTTTCTTATGGTTATATGCTTAGGCTTGGGTACACTCAAGAATGGTGGCTGTCAGATGAGGTTGGTTTAGGTCAAGTTGGACATTGAAGAGGATGTATCCCAAAAACCTTGAGTTCCAACTCCCACTTACTCTAGAAACGGGTTTCTCCATATCACAACCTGGATAACCGTAATCTAAGGTGGTCATAGATGTTACAATCAACCATTTTACTTTGTCCTCAAGGTTGGAGTCTCCTTTCTTGATTTCCACTGTTGCCATGCAAGAAATTTGACTCAGCTTTAGCTACGAGGACTACTTGGGTTGCAGAAGTGCTTTGACCTTCTGAACAGTGGCATGAAAAGTATTAGAAAGATTGTCATGTGATGTGAAAGATGAAGATCAATGTCCTCAAGAGAAGTTGAGTAAAGAAGATTTCAAAAATTTCTCTAATTTTTAAAGTATTTATCTTCAGTTTTTGAAATTCCTGGACTTTCGGAAAAGCCACTTACAAGAAAGACTTTGTGAAGAACGAAACTTGTGAGTATGGGCCAAAGCCAAACTAGTAATGAGGTATGTTATGGTCAGTATCCATTCTAAACAGGTGGGATTTTGATCTGCCCAGGTTAATGTCGGCTGGTGACTCTGGCTCCCTTTGTAGTTGCTACTTGCTTGACTTGAAATGGCCTTTCTGGAACATCTTTATGTTCTGATGCATCTACTCTACTATGTAAAGGTAATGGTTTTATTTAAGGGGCAACCTGAATTAGGCATGAAAGGACAATATATATAGTGGAGTTGCAATCACAATCGTAAGTCTTAATTTCATAGTGCAAATACTGAACAAGAACAGCGTTGCATAATCAAATGTATCAAGCAACTAAGTAGAGAAATTGAAATTGCAAGCACAATCTTAAGTCCCATGGTCAAAATCCATAGTCAAATTTAGCAGAACATCCAACTTCAGAGATATTTACCTAAAATTAGTTTGTTTGTTCAAATTTTTTTCCTAAATGATATTTTGTGCTGCCATAACCAAATCTCATTTGACAATATGGTATACATTGTGCCATGTAAGACAGTGAGGTGGGAATAATAGTGAACTGAAAGAATGAAAACTGGTGATTTGCGAATGCTATGAAATTGCACCCTACTCCATTCATGATGCACCTACTTTGAGGACAATTGCTATACTAGCACGAGTTGCTTCTTTATTTCTTGAAAAAACATTCTATCTTGGAGACATCTGTACTTATACTACCATATTTCAGTGTCGTTTATATTCAGTCAACATGTTTAAGTAGATAAATAATTGTATTCTGCGATTTTGTTGATTCATATTTGCAGTGGAGAATATGGTTCCTGTCTTTGATTGTTGAAATATTTAGCAATGCGTTTGGGCTCCCAGCACTTTTTAGATGGCCTTTTCTCCTATTGTGAAGCACATTCATGGATGTGGAGTTAATGTTTTGAATTTGTCGACTTCTAGATCTGAGTTTTTTTTTTTTTTGACAGTTTTGGAAATTAACCTTGTTAGAAGATTATCATTTTTCTTGCATTGCTTCAGGGATGAACGAGTATCTGCATCTTCTATAAAAGCTATTATCAATCTCTCAAAGACCTCTCCTGGGATTGTAAGTACCTTTTGTGAACCTTTTTAGTTATGTTCCTTTCATGAGTAGTTAGATTCTTATTTGTTTATGCATTACTGGTTAACAACTGAATTGTGCATATGAACTGCAATACTGTGAACTGTTTCAGGGAGTCATCTTTCCAACAGATGGTGATGACCCTACACATCTCAAAAATGTTGCAGAACATAGTTCATCATCAGTAAGTTGCCTAATGGACTTTTTTGACACTTGAATGTTCTATAGGAATAGGAAGTAGTATATCTTATTTTAGAATTTCTGCTTTTAAATTTAAAAAAGATCTTGGTATATTTGCTGAATATATTTTGTTGACATCACTTTCCATATGGCTAAGATAATAGGGGCAAATACTGTTGTTATTCTGAAAAATAGCCCGCTTCTGCAACAATTTTGGAACATGATAGAAAACATTTCAAAATATCAATTAGGTCTAATATCTTGTAATATTATTGCATATTTTTTCTTGTTTGATCAGCTATAAAGCATGTAATGTAGCATAGGGCCTTTAGGGACACACTGCATTTGCATGGGCTGGTAATGTGAGTGCAGATGCTTCCCTGACTTGGGTTGCTGGTGTGAGTGCAGATGCTTCCTGATTTGCTAAATTCAACATCACTTCTGTCAAGTATGCTGAAACACGATTATGTCTGAAACATGTTCACATTTGGATGCACATCAGGCTCGATTTTCTATCAAACCAGTATGCAGTCAAATCATAATGGATGGGGGAGCACATTAATTCAAACTAACCATCAACTAGACCTGTCAATGTTAACTGATCTTATGTATCCATTCTTTCGAGCATTAAGAAGGAGAGAATGCTAGAACTGTCTTTATAAGCTGAATTTTTTTTACTCGAAGTATTCAGAGATTATAGAGACCAGAGGGTGTCCCATATATAATGTGCTGTTGAAAATAAAAAAGAAAATTTCAGGCATTTTCCAAAGTGTGAAGTTTTGCATAGGTCGAAGACCCACATCCTGTATTTAGGTGGGGTGACCTTAATGAATAGCAGTATAATTTGGAAATTCTTTTGAAAGTTTTGAATATATGTTAGTTAGAAGGGTTGACTAATTATACACTGTAATGAAAAAAATGAAAGAACCAAAACGCCAAACTTTTGATCTTTTTCTTGGACGGTTCAGACATGCTACGTGCTGACCTATCGTTGCATTTAATGACTTCAATCGAGTCATATGATTTCAGGGCATTCTTATTTTGGATGGTTTCCATACTTATGTTAATGCACTGTTTCCTTAACTTTTATTCTCAATATATTTTTACTTAGTGAGCATTAAATCTTTTTTTCAGGTTCACATAATGAAAACAGGAAAGCGAACATGTTGTATCTAAGCATTTAACGAGTAATACATCTAAATAATGTAATAACATGTAAGGTTGAACTTGAAATGCTTGGTTTCACCTTTGGCCAACTTGAGGGGGTTTGGTCAGTTCAATCCCAGTTTGTTTCAAAAATCGGGCTGTATGTATGTAGCTTGACATCCAACCTTTTTGGAAAATGCTGTGCTTAGATTTGCACTCTGTGCCTATACCTTTACCTTTCTGAATCTCTGATTTTGGGAACATGTTGTTTTAGTGGTGCTTGATGGCTTCTGTTGTTATTTATATGGCATTCTTTTTGTTTTCAAGAAAGAATTTATGTTTGATTGTCATCTGAAACAAGCAAAACTATCGCAGCATGGGGTTCATTCACAGTAAGCTGTTATCCATGTAAAAACATAGTGGAATCCTAGATATACTCGTTTATATGGCAGCTTTCCCTACAGCATGTTTTCCAACACGGAATGTCAATCTCATTCAATCACTAGATGAGTTGTTCATGAATTGCTGCTTAAACTACCAGTGTCGAGAAATTGAAGAGGTTGAACATTTATCTGGCACACTTGGTTACTAATGCATGATGGCTCATTTAGAGGGAAAACACATAAGGCTTTTCATTACTTAATGCATCTACGGAGGATCAAATGGGTACCTTCGGAGTTCATCTGGTGCAATTTCTTTAATCAAATCCTTTTCTATTGGAAAACAATGAAAGATTGACATCTAAAATTAGCCTGCATCTCATGGGCTGTTTTTCACCACTAATGGAAAGTTCTCACATACTCCAACACGGAGGAAAAGTCATTTTGCAGTTCCCTTGAGAAAAATATTTTTGTAGATGTTAGATAACGAATCCACTGTGATCACCTTGTTTTTCAAACAATTTCACCTAAGGTGGTCAATCTGTACTGGAGGCAGCTGTATTCCTATTCTTTTAATCAACTATGATGCAATGGGAATTCATAGATAGATTTCTGATTCTATGGATGGTGAGCATATGATATGGACAATAAGAAATATCATGATTCCGATTATGAAAATTTGCAGGCCCCTTATGATGGTTGAATGCTGTGAGTTGCATCCTTGTTCCTTTGTGGCTGCAAATTTTTTTTTTTTCATCTTTATGATAAATTCTTCATTTTCTTTTAGTCTTTTGCTTCCTCTCACAGCTTCTACTTCTGCACAAACAAATCATGCAAGTTGTTTTTTTTTTTGTATAATTGACAGTCTATAGTGTTTTCAATTTTCATATGTTCTTTTTAGGCACGTATTCGGGTGTTTTCACTCATTGCAAAGCTGTTTTCTACTTCAGCTTCTGCTTCAGCAATTCACAGTTCTGGTCTTCTTGATCTGTTGGTGGCAGAAGTCAAAAACTCAAATGATGTTCTTATGACTCTAAGTACTCTTGAGGTTTTGTACGAGGTAGTATTTTCCTTTTCCCTTTTCCAGATGTTTTATCTTGTTCATCAGCATTGACATGAGTTTGGATTTCATTAGTTCTCTTTGAAAGCTCATTTTGTTGATGTAGCTTGAGTGTTGATCTTCCTTTTACCAATACAAAGGTCATGCAGCTATGTTGCTGCAGCCTGTATGCAACCATCATACAGGTGAATGTTGTCTGTGGCTGTGAATGCTATACTTTTTGAAAAATTTGGATCGGAGAGTATATGTACTTATATGAATGGTTCTGCAGGAAATATAAATTAAACTAGATTTGAGAGAGACAGAGAGCACACGCAAGAGAGGGAGAGAAGATGGGCCGTCTACTTCTCTGTTTTGGGAGAGAGAAGGGGGCTACAACAGACTTGAGCTCCTTTTCCTTTCTCTTTTTCACTGGAGAAGATATCTACCTGCTTGCACCTTGTTGGATATTACCATGGGTGCCTGAGTTTGCTTATTGTTAAAGGACATGGTCCCATGGATGTATAAGTTGTATGTGACTGTACGTCTGAGACACTGAACAAAATTTGTTATTGAAAATCAAAATCATATGGCATTTATACACCTAAAAAAGGTTAAGGGCCACAGCATGGTGTTCTTTAGCCAATAGCTTCTCTCCATTACCTGCTTTTACATGTAGACTGTAGAGTATTAACTATTAACTGTGTCAGGTTTTAAGAAAATAAATCTACCTGGCATTTTTCAGTTTGTATTTGGCAGTGTTTAGTTGATTTAAGAACCACACATGTAGTCGTGTTGAGAAGTGTATCAGGTCTGAAATCCTTCCTCTGCCTGTCTCTGGCGACTTTTTCTTGTGGTTTGGACCGTTGGTTAAACATTTTTAATGGTCTGAATCTGTCTGATAATCCAGATGATGAAAAATTAATCTCTCCATACTTAGAACTCCCACTGGATTTGGAGTGTTAATTAATTGTTTTGTGGACAGAAAGGATATGGCTGGGAGTAGGGTCATGGACTATCATTCCATATTGTGTAGACACATCATTATGTACTCTGACTAGTTGCATTTTTGTTCTCCTATATGCTGAAATTTGATGGAAGCCCTTGCCTCCATCATAAGCTTATTTTGCTTTATCATTTATTTGTTGATCAAATTTCCTTTATTGCTTATTTTGAATAATGTAGTCTTCATAAACACAGGTAGCATCATCACCGCATGGTACACAATATCTTTTAAAGACCACTCTTCTGCAGTTACTAACTTCATTGATCAGGTTTTAACTCGTCATTGCAAACAATTATCAGATGCTTAAGACTATATTCTACCTGGGCATCCTTTATTCGCAAGCTAATGTACTTTGATACAGGAACTCAGCTGAGTCTGTTTTGCGATCAAGAGAAATTATGATATGTGGAAGATTGCTTTCTTCTGATGATATGTTCACAATAATTGGTGAATCTAGTAAGTATATAGCTTCCAACTTTCATATATGAGGTGTTTACTACTTAGATGTAGTTTGTGTCCTCAGGCATCAGGTCATGGTTGAAGGCAGCTGAAGCAAATAACTGCAATTATAAGAAAAGTTTTTTGCTTGTAGTGGTTAGTAAATTGTTGTCTCTGTTTCTTACTATGTTGTGCATTGTCAAAGATAGGAACTAACTCAAACATTGAATAATCTAATGTCAGGATAACATACTATGAATATGAGTAGAATCTTGTAGGAGCATATTAGTTAAGATATAAAACACTTATTAGGCATGAAAATTAAGCTGATAATTAAAAAAATGTAAGGTAAATTGTTCACAAAATTTACGATATAATACAAGTTATACCAGCATATGTAAAACTACAATGTCCAAGATTTAATGCTTACCAACCAAAATTTTCAAAAATCTAGCAGATACAACCCCAGGGCTTGTCCTTATTATTACTTTTTGTCACATCCTCCTTTTTTTTTGTCATTGTTGAGAAGGAAGAATCAGTTATGTTTATAGTAAACTCCACCATACTGCCTGCCCACTAAATGTTCCAGTATTTGGAGCTTCTACTGTTTTGTTAAACTACTACCTTTCTTGAAAACTAGTGGGTGTGCTCAAAGCTCATGTTGGATAGCATGATTCTCATTTGTACCAAACTGATGATACTATGATGATGCTTATATGAAGAATCTTTTATTTGGTTGTGGCTCTGAAGTCTACGGTTGCCTTTAAAAGAAAATGACATACTAATGGCTTGACTTGTAAAGTATCTTATCGATCTAAGGCTACACTTCCCATCAATTGGAAATTTGGACATATCGAGGTGTTTTAGACTGTCATTTGATGAATGGTGTGTTTCTACTACTGCTTCCTTGATTTATCAAATTGCAAGCAGTGGCTGGATAATTCTCATGACTTCTGTGTCATGCTTATGTCTTAACAATACTAGTTGAACTTAACTTGGTATTTTCCCAGAATTGTACAATGTTTTAATACGATAAAAACTTCAATATTCTCATTGACTTTCATTTCTAACAGGTTGGTTGATCTTTTGAGTATCTGCAATTTTTCAGTATTGACTTTTTATTAGCAACTATTGTGCCAGGTATTGGAGATGCTCTATCTGCGATTAATGGAATTTTGGAGAATTTGGAAAGTGAAGACTCAGATGAATGCTCAAGTGCAATCGATAGCCTAGGCCAGATTGGAGCTTGTAAGTTTATAAGCTATATGGCTTGATTTTTAAACAAATATTCTTTTTGATTCTTTGGCTTTTAATTTATCTTGAAGTTGATAATTTGTTTTGTGGATCTTCCCATAAAGTTGTTGTTTGGAGGTTTCTTTTGGATTTGCATATTTGGAGATATTATACATGTTTTTTTGGCTTATAGTATGTAATATTGTAAAGTTATATTACGTGAGTGCATTGTAATTACTTGATCTCATATGAGTGAATTCCTTGGAAGCCTATTGTGTACAAACCTGTATAATATGAGTTATGTACTTATGTTGTATAAACTTGTATGCTTTAGCAGTAGTTTATGATCAGTATTTGAACCGATTTAATTACTAGTTAGTATCAGTGTTATGAATATCATCGAGAAGGGGCAACAATTTCCCGTTAATCGTGAAGTATAAGCCTTAAAGTAACATATTATAGGTGCTTATCAAAATGATTTTGAAGATTATGAAAGACATTTAAAAATAAGTATCATGTTCTGTGAATGAAATATCAGATATTCATAGTCAAGTTAACTATCTTCATGTTCAAGCTCGTGGAATGCTTTAGTGCAATAACTCGATCCATCCAATTGTGCAACACAAAGCCTACTGTTCAAGTAAATAATAAAATAAATTTCTAGTGACAGTTACATATTTGCCCAAAATTGTTCTATTATGAGCATAAAGTCCCAAACTTTTTGAAAAACTTGAGTCATACTCAATATTGCAATGAGAAAGAAAAACAAAAATGGTGGTCCAAAAAGAGAAATGCGCATGACAGAAACTATGCGCTGCCGGCCTCTTCTTGTGGTGCCCATCTTCAAAATCAGATTAGTTAATGTTACAATGAGGTATCCATGTAAATGAGTCCTTTGCATCTTCATTCTTGTATGCAGACAGAAAGGGATAGTATCTTTTTTACTTGAGCACTTGAAGACTCGGCAGCCCCTTGGCATTGCCTTAGGGGCACTTTTGAACGATAATGTGTAGTGGTTTCTTCTGCATGTATGTGCTCAATGTGTAAGAATCTTCACAAAATGCCATAAAACCACGTCTCTCCGTCTGATGATAAGAGGGAAGGGGAATAGAGAGTAGAGGGGAAACAATGAAAAAGAGAAAGCCGACGGCCAATGCAGCCGTACATTGCTTGATCTTTATTATTAAAACATGACCTAAAACAGGTTACAACAAAAGGAATAAAACATAAGGTATTTACAAGAGATGCCATCACCTAAAGTGTTTAGGCGTGTAATGAGAAGAAAGTGGATCGGGTCTGAACAGACCCGCTCCAAAATACATACAAACTTAACAGCCCCCCACAAGTT
>JAANDH010001181.1:2189-76861 GCA_011799765.1 Nymphaea thermarum
CAAACGATAGAGCAGAGCAAAGGGAAGAAGAGAAAGGAAAAGAAGAAGAAGACAGTCGTATATGTCAGATTTAGGGGTTTACTTCCAAGGGGCTTCTCACGAATATCATTATCAAGAGAGCTTGCTAGGAATTTATACACTAGCCCCTTAGGTTTTCCCATGCCCTAGCTGCGGTTAGGATGAGAGATTTTAGGAAAAAGCTTTTCCTTTATCTAGAGAGATTTCAGGGTGGATCTCGTAACTGCAAGGCAGTTACGAGATGTTCGGATAGGGCTCAATGGCCACTATCTATATCCAACAGAATATTGATGAGGAAGTGCAAGAGAAGAAGGATAAAGCGGAACACTTGCCATTGCTGCCTGGCACACTCCTTGGTCCATCCTTAGTCCCATGGGCACAAACTGAGCGTTCTGCTGCAAAAATATTGGAACTAACCATGAGTACGTGATGAAGCATAAGCTGTACTTCCGGAACACCATCGTTTCCTCAGCAATTCAATTCAATACCACCATATATATATATATATATATATATATATATATATATATATATATATATATATATAATTCAATACCAATTGCTGACCAACATTAACTTTCTTTCCATAAAGAAAGAATTATTGAGAGCAGGAAGGTGCCTCCAAACTCCAAAGAGGAAAAGGATTGCTCTAACAATTAACAAAGACTTCCAAATGTCTGATAATAATTTAATTGAAAAGCTTTGAATATGATTGATTCAAAATCACTAATACTTTCTTAAAACTTTAAATAAAGAAAACAACTACCAGTTTTGATTACCAAGAAAAAGATGATTACGAGAGAACAGAAGGGGGAGAGGACCCCGGCCAGGCGGGTTGGTCATGGGTTCAAACCTCATTGTAGTTTTTTGATGAGAATGCAGAGGGATCAAGGGGCCTTCACTTCAGAGTGCTACAATGTTTGGTAGAAAACAAATTGAAATTAAGGAAGTTGAGGGAAAAAGAAGTAAAAAAAAAAAAAGCCTACCTCAACTTGAAGTTTAAGTGATTTCATGTATTTTAGGGCTTCATCAAGTATAGATGCCATGTCATCCTGTAAAATCAAATGATATATCGTTTTTATGTTCTAGTCTGCAGGAAAAGCACTAATAAACAAAAAGGAAAATTACCAATATATTACAAAAAGTCTAAAAAAGTTTGGTACAAACTTCCACACCTTTTCCGAGTTTGGGATAAGTGATTGCAGAGTTTTGATTTTTCTTTTGAAGTTAAGTCTTCGTTTCTGCAAAAAAAAGATAAACCAATTACAAGGCCGAAACAGGTGTGGGCAATCGCCCACACGATGAGAAGTACTTAGTCCTACAAAATACAGATGTCAATCCCTTCAATCCCATCCCTACAAAATACAGGTTTACTTTTGATGCCTTGGATTTGATTGACTAAATGAAGAACTTATCCAAGTGAAAAAGAAAATCGAGGATGAACTTGTGAAACTTAAAAAAGATCAAAGCCATGAATCTGAAATATAGGTAACGAGGAACCGCTATCAACAAATCTCTAATAAGAAGGATTTGGCGGCTAATGCCCATGCACTCTAACTCTAATAAGAGAAGCACTTACTCTTTCTGCTTCTCTGTGCTTATCGGCGTCCTTCCGGCGTCGTTTTCCCATGTCTTTACTTGAAACCTTTGCTCCCTGAATTCAAATCACATAAAATTCCGATCGCTTACTCTCAACGTCTCTACGAATTGTAACACAAAACACCGATGAAAGAAGAACTCGCCTGATTAACGGTAGCCTCTTCAGCTTGTGGTGCCTTCCCCTTGAGCGGGTCCCCCTTACCAGCTGAATCAGCCCCGCCCAACTCCGGCATGCCGGCGGAGCCAATTCCGGAGTCCGGAATCTCCGGCTGGCCCAATAAGCTCTCCAAGAGTACTAAGCCATCTGGGGACATCGGCAAACCCACGCCCAGTTCAGTCAGAGTGGCCGCCGGAGGGCACATGCCCTGGTCTGAGGATGAAGGCTCAGTGAAAGGTTGAGTCGGTCTCGGCGGCTGCGCGTTGCCATGTCCGTCGGTGTCGCTGCTGCCGCTGTCACCGGCGGCGAACAAGAAACCAAAGATGTCGTCTAAGTCACTCATGGGTGGACGCAGGCAACCAGGAAACCAGTTTGTGTTGCCTGCAAGGGGCAAGAGGTCTGTCCCTATTTATGTCTGTAACCATATCCAATGCATGTAGTTGCCGATTGGCTAAGACTTGGAACGTAGCGATCAAGGTGGCGTCCAGATTAAATCCCCCCACCTCTTTGGCGAACTCTGGATTTGGCCGGACGGCGGGCATCCGGTAAAAGGCCGGGGATCCTGCATTCTGGGCCGTTCGATTTAAAATGTTTGACAGCTTGAATCCGGCTGACTGGTTTGGAAGCTCAGGCGGTCCTCGGCCGGAGTCATCGGTTTCTGGCACTTGTTTTTGTTTTTGGCATCAGGTGTGAGGGGAGGGGTGGAAGACTCCAAATTGCACCGAGATAAAGGAGGGAGGGATGGAAGACTCCAAATCGCACCGAGTTGCTTTGTTTCCGGTCCACCTCATCATGTGTAGCTGCTTTTATATATATATATATATATATATATATATATATATATATATATATATATATATATATATATATATATATATATATGCATCCAGCCAACCCGAGCCTCAAATGCAGGTGAGGCCAGAAATTTTTTATGAGAGAAAAATTAAAGTTTTTAAATTTTGATACGATCAAAATATCATTTTTCAAAATTCTTATAGTCTTATAGGTTGATCTAAAATCTGTGCAACGTAACCTCAGCAAACAGTGGATCTCAGCATCAAGGGTGGAGCCAAATTTTTTTTCAGGGGCAGGCCAAGCGATCCGCAGGTCAGGTTAAGAGGAGTGACGAGTCCGGGTAAACTAAAAAAAATTGATTTTTTCAATATAAAAAAAAATCCTACGCTCACCTGGGCCATGGCCACAGCGCCCCCCCTCCCTCCGCTCCTGCTCAGCATCGCAGACCTCAAATCCATGGTACATGCACAACGGCAGTGTTACATCTCAGATCCTCAAATCTAAGATCCCTAGTGATTAAATACCACTGCAGGTCCTAGATCGGTGGCTACCAAACATGGCTATGATCTGAATCTTGAATCTAATGGGAGCGTTTGATAGCCTCAGTTTAAGATTCTAAGAATTCGAGAAACCTGGATTTAAGATCAGGCCCTCTCCCCTCTGATCTTAAATACGACATCTTCTCAATGCAAATAAACAAAAAATATGGATCTTAAGCTTGCATTTGGTACGTCAGATCTGAGATCTGAGGCTGCATTAAAAATGTCAAAGGTTTGCTTCGAAAGATCTTTAGTCGAAACAAACTGAAACTGAGGATGTCATATGTACAAAACTTTGGATTTAAAGTCGGGATGGGAGGAAGAGGTCCGACCTTAAATCCGCGGTTCTAAGATCTGAGTGTGTCAGATCATATTCACCATGCATCAGAGATCTCCGATGAAACAAATGCACCCTAATTGCTAGATTTGCCTTAAGATCTTTAGTTAGATGAACCATGGATTTTATAGTAGATCTTTTGCCACAGTAGCAAAGGGATGACACTTAATTAGATCCACATCAGATCTATGGATTTCAAATCCAAGGCTATCACACCACCCTTTAGGACCAACATATTTGCTGAATTTAAAAATCTTTGGGTACCTCAACAACCATATGAAGCGTTTCAGCCAAAGAAAGGGATATGTAGTAGGGTTGATGATATTTTTATATCCATTTAATATTGTTGATATGTTGACCAATTCAGATATTATGTATGTAAAGTGCTTGAGGTAGTGACTCGGATTCTTTGTGATGTTGATTCATCAAATTTTACCTTAATATGATGCCGTAATCACTGTTTTATTTCTTTTGGTCTTCCTAATCCTTCTTGTAAAGGATGTAATGTCGCTATTTTTCTCCCCATTCCCCGCTTCTTTTTCTTTGTTACTTCACTTCTCTTTCCCCTATTTGATGTCATATCTTTTATCAAATTTCTTGGTGTTCTTTATTTCTGTCAATTCTCAGGTGTAGTCTTGTGTCTGGTACGCTGTGAATTTCTCACGCCATTGCTTGTCTCCTGCAGTACTCACACTTGTGATCTGAAGATTTTAGAGGAAAAACTGTGCTTATTCTTCTTTCTCTGCAGTTCATCTATTCGTGCTTAAGCAAAACATTGTTTCTATTAGTTTAATACATTTACATGCTGATTTCCAAACATCCTCCTTTCAGCTGTATTTTCACAGGGAGATCATTTCCCGTTGCTGCTGTATCAAAATACAGTTGATATATTGAGCAGGCAGAAACCTCAGATAATCCCTTGCACCATCCGCTTAAGACTGTGCTATATCTAGAATATGCTAGAAAGATAAGTTCTCATCTCTGTCTCCCACAATTTGGCTTGCAATGAAGACCTTTAGCTTGAACCTCCACCACAGAGCAAAACTCAGAGTAAGATGCAGAAACCAAACAATATGCTGTGGAAGGTCAAGACACAAAGGAAAGTACCAGTGTCCCAGTTATTGCTTCCCAATTTGGTATTTGAAGTCTCCTCCATATCCTGCAAAAAAACAAAATATGCTTAACTCTTTATACTCCATTTTCAACATCTTGACCTTTGCCTGGAACCCTCCTAGTAGAACTACAACAACAGCAACCATCACTCTTCCTGTCTCTCACTCTCTGTGTCTCTCTTTTATTCACATGTATATTTTCATGCTAATGGAGTAAAAATACACTCTTACTAAAAGTTGTGGCCCAAAGATCTAGACTTAGTGTTGATTCAGTGCTGGTTGGATGAATTTTACGCAAACCAAGTTGACATAACCTGGGATTAGCCAACCCCACCATCTTGGATCTCAGCCTTCTAACAAACCATGAACAGAAAGGCTCACCGATCCTGAAAGACTTTCGAATCTCGCCGAGGTTTGTGCTCAAGCCAATCAAGGTAACAAAGTCCCAGTGAGATTCAGCTACCCATCTCTGTCATTTATAGAGTGGTTTAGACTTAGATCACTTATTTGAATCAAGGGGACTTGAATAGCAACACAATTATTAGGACAAAGCAAGGCTATTTCTCTGAATGTATAGAGATATGAACCTGGGTTTCCATAGGCAGCTGCTGATGATTCAATGTTGTTGGGATGCCGAGTGCTACTGGACTGAACCAGCTCGGCAGGCGAAGTGCTTCATACTGTAACCCCACTGGGGCATGTGGCATTTGAAACAGAGGCAGAGAGGGGAACCCATGGAACCGTGGCAGGGAAGAAACTTTTGAAAGATAACACTGAGCCATTGCTTGAGAAGAAGGTAGTGAAGGAACACTCAAGGACCTTAGCATGACTGGCTTGCCATCATCATTGAAAGACATTTCTTCGTTGATTCTTGGTTCCATTGATCCAAACTGAGGAAACTCAGGAGATTGACGCCCAGCTGTGGAAGCACCCAGTGGAATTGCAGTAGGATTATTCATTTTCACCAACATTTGCTGAGAAATATATGCCAAAAGAATTAAGGGGTTCATCAAAAAGTACAGATAATCTATAATGATGGATGATATATTGTAAGTAAATCATGTTGGTTCAATATGTAAAGAGACACCTTACATGGACTTGAAGTTGAAGAGATTTCACATAGTCAATGGCTTTGCCAAGTACAGATGCCGTGTCTACCTGCAGAATTGGGATGTAGCTTTCAGCATGATTAGCCAATGATGAGATCGACTTTTGAAGCAAATCTGGTTGTAAAAATTATTCCAACAGGTGGCTTTAATCAAATCAAATCAATTGATTAGCATTGAACTGAAGCTGCTATAATTCTGAATTGCATAACGATATTAGGAACAGATAATTCAAGAAATTACTTAATATGCTACGAGAATTAAATAGTGCTTTTAGAATCTTGAATCAATTGGAAAGAAGAACTGATAGTGATTACGAAAGCTTATGGTCAAGAAAAGTTTAAAAAATTAAACTAATTAATTAAAATTCCTATTGATAAAATATAAGAATAAAGATAAAAAAAGATAGAAGCCGCCTGACCTTCTCCACTTCTGGAATAAGTGATTGCAAGGTTCTCATTCTCTGGTTGAATTTTTGTCTCCGTTTCTGTTGAGAAAAGGGTGAAACAGAATGAACCTGCAAGTTATGAGTTCACAGAACATGTGCCATGAAGTTTTGACATGTTGATGAACATAATTACGTATCTCTCAAAAGAATGAAAAAGAAACTAAAAGTTATGATGTCTTAACACTTGCCGATATCGGAAAATCAGGATTTCTTCTGTTGTATTGTACATGTAATTCCACCAACAAATTGAAATTTTTTATAATACAAATTTATGAGACGAAAAGAGTGCAAATCTTCCTGTTTACTGAA
This sequence comes from Nymphaea thermarum, assembly GCA_011799765.1. Lineage (NCBI taxonomy): Eukaryota > Viridiplantae > Streptophyta > Magnoliopsida > Nymphaeales > Nymphaeaceae > Nymphaea > Nymphaea thermarum. Next base: position 8,610 of record JAANDH010001181.1, read on the forward strand.
GCTAAATCAGGGTAGAAACCTCACACTGTTAGCATCAAAATCAGCTTGAATATTGAATATATATATTTTTTTAGTTCGAGCTCTTATCTTTTTAATCCTTTTAATTAAAATAACACATGAGACGTTAGATATTGTTGACGGGCTCTTGAAAAATATGAATATTTTTATGTAAAATTGACTCAGACATACGAATTTAAAGTCAATAGAATAACATTTTGGCTACCCACAATGAAACCTGATTAATGAATGAACTCAACTACTAAAATCATGAACAAATGATGAAACACACTATACTGTTGGTTGAGGTCTCTACTGAAAAAGCACAAGAAAAGAAGGAATTGCCTTTATGATTAATATATTTTGTCGATTAACATGAAATTAATGAGCACTTGGTACAGTGAGACTCACCTTTTCTGCTTGACAGTGCTTCTCTGCATCCCTGCAATGCTTCCTTGGGCAGCCATTCTTCCTCCACAATTTGGCATCCTAAAACCAACAAAAGATGCATCTATGTTTAGACAGACATGTTGGAGCTTTGCGAAGAATCTAGATAGCGCACAAAAGGAAAAATGCAGAAATCGAACAAAATAACATTCATGATTCATGTGTGTGTTTCATAGAGGGCGGAAGAAGAACCTGTAGAGGCGACCGCCGACTGAATGTTGGCGGCTGTGGGAAGAACGGCTACAATCCCCATATGCTTGCTCCCCAACGGCGGCGGTGGCGGCGGCGGCAGTGGGTTTCTCTCCTCAGCCATAGCAGCCCAGTGATGGGGACAGGCAATTGACGTATGGCTAAGGGGACCGATTACCCAGACCGGAATAACTTGATGTGTCTCTCACCATCACGAGACACATATTTATACTTAGGGTCCGAAACAGATATGGACCCTATCGACACAGGACTATCCAGATGGGGAAATCCCAACAATCTCCCACTAGTCCAAGTCGATATCAAGGGTAAATAAAATGAATGGATTAGCCTTAAAATCCACTCTAAGGTCCCACCTTGTTGTCTTACAAAACTTGTCAACAAACAAATGAGAATACAAAATAGACAACAAGCTTAATGAGAATCAACAAACTGTATGTGATCACATTCAAAAAATGTTTGTATAATAGTGTGCTTACATTGAACTACACAAACCCATCCTCTTAACATGTTCAGAGAACATACCAGATGCTAGCGCTTTAGTAAGAGGATCTGCAACCATATTTGTAGTCCCAANCCCTTGCAAGTACCGCATGACTCTCTTTACGGCCTTCCAATGTGCCATGCCTGGATTAGACTGAAATCTACCAAGCATGCCAACAGCAAAGGAAATGTCAGGCCTAGTGCAAATCTGCGCATACTGCAAGCTGCCAACCGCTGATGCATATGGAATGTTGATCATTTGTGCCTTTTCAAATTCGTCCTTAGGACAATCACTTAGGCTCAATTTATCCCCTTTAGCTATGGGTGCCGAAATAGGAGAACAATTCTCCATCCCATATCTCTTAAGAACTTTATTGATGTATGCTGATTGGGAGAGACTTAAAACACATTTAGATCTGTCTCGACGAATCTCAATGCCGAGAACAAATGAAGCCTCACCCATATCCTTCATCTCAAAATGAGATGCGAGAAAATGTTTGGTCTCTGTTAGCAATTGAAGATCATTTGAAGCAAGTAAAATGTCATCCACATATAAAGTCAAAATTATGAACTTACTCCCACATGTCTTAAGGTACACACATCGATCAATGATGTTTTCTGTAAACCGAAAAGTCGTAATGACTTCGGAAAACTTAATGTACCATTGACGTGAGACCTGTTTAAGTCCATAAATCGCTTTATTAAGCTTGCAAACCAAATGATCTTCACCACTCTCAGAAAACCCTTGAGGTTGATCCATATATACCTCTTCATCCAAATCACCATTCAAGAAAGCCGTTTTTCACATCCATCTGATGTAGCTCTAAGTCAAAATGAGGTACAAGTGCAATGACAATCTTCATTGACTCCTTAGCAACCAATCTTGCCTTGTATCTCTCTATGTTGCCTTTAGAGTTCCTCTTGGTCTTATAGACCCATTTACACCCTACGGGTTTTACTCCTTCAGGCAACGACACAAAGCTCCATGTCTGGTTTTTAGCCATAGAGTCAAGCTCTTCTTTCATGGCATTAATCCAGTGTCTATATTGTTTGCTTTCAACGGCTTCAATTAATGTGAAATGATCATCATCAATATCTATGAAATCACTAGGCTCTTGCAAGTATACCACATAATCTGATGATATGGCAGATCTCCTGGCCCTTGTAGATCTACGAATAGGTAATTGACCATTTTCAATTTGTATGTCAACATCCTGTTCGTGTTCATCAGTATGATCTACATTTAATTCATCTAGATCTGATGCATTACCTGTATGATTTGTATCCATGTCATCACGAGAGACAACATAATCATACACATTTACATTCTCTTTATCAGGTCTACTTTCAGTATCCTGTATTTCCTCAAAATTGAGGTTTTGTAATGCATCTAGTTCAAATGAGCCATCTTCCAAGAACTTAGCCTTATCTGTTTCCACAATATGTGGTGTATGAGATGGACAATAAAACCTATAGCCTTTCGATCTTTCTGGATAACCAATGAAGAAACCACTAGTTGTTCTAGGATCAAAGGCTTTTATGTGGGGGTTATACAATTTAGCTTCAGCAGGACATCCCCATATGTGCATATAAGAAAGAGAAGGTTTCCTATCTGTCCATAACTCGTAAGGAGTAGTGGGAACAGCCTTAGTAGGAACCCTATTTTGAATATGCACTGCTGTCCTAAGAGCTTCACCCCACAAGGTTAGAGGGAGAGTTGAATAATTCAACATAGCTCGAACCATTTCTTTAAGCGTACGATTTCTCCTTTCAGCAACACCATTTTGGTAGACGCTGTCAGGCATAGTGTATTGAGGCACAATGCCTTCATCCTTTAGAAATCGCGCTAATGGTCCTTCCCTTTGTCCCATCTCAGTGAACCTACCATAATATTCACCACCTCTATCTGACCGGACTATCTTGATAACCTCACCGGTTTGTTTCTCTACTTCTTTCTTATATTCCTTGAAAACTTGACACACATCGGATTTTTCAAAGATTAAGTAGAGATACAAATACCGAGAATAGTCATCTATAAAGGTGACAAAATACTTTTCGCCTATGTAACAAGGAGGGAAAGGTCCACAAACATCTGTGTGAATAATTCCTAACTTTTCAGTACATCGCTCGACACCTTCTTTATACATGTTAGTTTGCTTTGCCTTTATGCAATCTACACATGTGTCTTTATCCGTAAAATCAAGAGATCGTAAGATCCCTTCATTCAAGAGTCTCCTTATTCTCTTTTCAGAGATATGACCCAAACGACAGTGCCATAGCATGTACAAATCATCCTTTATGGTGCTACGCTTATTGCCACTTATACAATTACTAGAAACCAACAATTCAGGAGATTGGATCTTCACATTCAATTTGTACAAACCATCACACAAAATAGCAGAACCAATTTCAACAAGATCTTTATAAATCAACATCTTTGAGTTTTCAAATTTCAAACAGAAATCAAATTTGTCCAGTCTGGATACAGAAATCAAGTTTCTACTATATGATGGAACAAAGAAAATATCATGAAGATCCAAAACAAAGCCAGTATCAAGCCTAATCTGGCATTCTCCTATAGCCTTCACATGTGAGCGCATTTTGTTTCCTGAGAAAATGCTCCTCTCATGTAGTGTTGGTTCTCTTTTGCTCAGAAAGTCCTGTAAATTATTGGCAATATGCACAGTAGCACCAGAGTCAATCCACCAGCTATTAATAGGAACATGTAACATATTACTTTCAAGTGAAACAAATGACATGTTACCTTTCTTCTCTAACCAATTCTTGTACTTGATGCAGTCTGACTTCTTATGCCCCTTTTTCTTGCAAAAGAAACACTTCANAACCATTGAAGTAAATTGAACCAGGCACTGCAGACGACAAAAGATATCTATAAGTTGACATGCATTATATGAGACAAACCATATGGAATAGTAAACCAAATAAAGGCTCTTTATGTCTACTAATTCCAAGACAAATACCCGGGGTCATTAGGATACTACTTTGGTAATATACCTAATACGCAAATGTATTCCGTCTTAATTTTATCTAGTAAAACTAAGAAATGTAAATTCAAACTATAGTCAAGCATAACACCTTTGGGAGTAAAATGACATGACTATGTAAGAATCTATTTTCCTATTTTACTCTACTTATTCTCCTGAACATAACACACTACCTTTGGGTAATAATGTCACTTCAAATGAGAATAAGTACAACATGAAACACTAATGTGCCTTTAAATCATGCGTAGTCACTTTGGTGAGGTATAACATGATTTAACTAATCATAGGCTCCTTACATTAGCGTTATCATACAACTTTATGATCATGCAATAAAAATTAACCTTAGCATAATCATGAACGAAACATGATACAAGAATATATCATAATAACACATATAAAATGAAATACACGAATCACATGAATCATTTCTGCATAATCAACTTAATGCTATCTAAGTTATTCATTAAAGCTCCATAAAACATAATGAATCGGTCCTGTATCGATCTAAAATGATCGAACCAATCCATTAAACACCTTAAAAGGGCATAAAACCACATAAACCAGCATTCTCTAGCTTAGAACCGGTCCCGTATCAGTCCTAAATGGACCGAACCGATGGAAAGCTAGACGAACCGGTCTGAAAAGGGAAAGAACCGGTCTCAAACAACCCTGAATCAGTTTTAAGAGGTCCGAACCTGTTTCAAAACTGGATGAACCGGTCCGAAATCAACTGAACCGGTCTCTGGAAGGTCCGAATCGATTCCAAAAGGTCCGAACCGGTTTGAAAACGGACCGAATCGGTTCTGAAATGGACCGAATCGGTTCTGAAATGGACCGAATCGGTTTTGTTTTAAAATAAGACCGAATGGATACGGATCGAGTCCGACCGGACCCAACCCGATCCGATATTTTAAAACAAAAGGCGGGCGGACGTCGAGCGGAGAAATTTTTTTTTTTTTTTTTTTAACTTTATGGATCCGGGTCGGGTCAACATGACCCGACTCGGGTCCGACCCGCCTCCCCGCTCGACCGCGCGAGCGGTTTCGGGGAAGGGCGAAACGCCTCCCACCGCCGCTGCCCTAGCCCAACGGCAGGGAGGATGGGGCGGCGGGAGATGTTGCAGACGGCCCTCCCACCGGCCATGGGACGGTTTTCGGCGGTCGCCTGGCGCCGTCCGGCACCCGGCGATACCGCCGGCCACTCCCAGTGGCTGGTGGGCAAGGACGCCCCGCCTCCTTCTCCGCCCGACCGACTCCCGCACGACGAAGACTTCTGCAACAATGGCAGAACGTTTAACAGCGAGGGAAAACCGGCGGGACTCTGGTGGAGGCCCTGGGTGGGCGGCGGAGAGCCTCACGACGACGCTCGGTGACATGGAAGACGCCGGCGGGCCTCTGACCGGCCATCGCCCTCCCTGCCGCTGTCCGTCCCTGTGCCCTATAATCCAAATTAGGGCTAGATATGAAAGAGAAAAACGGCAGCGGTGGGTTTGGGTGGACGCCGGCGGGCGTCGTCTGTGCCGTCCGATGACGGCAAAAAACACGGTTGATCTCCCTTCGCCAACGTCGACCTTCAACGGAAAGCCAACCCAGTCCCCTTTCCCTTTCCTCTGTTTCTGTAGCTGCAATGGGGCGATGAGGAAACGACCGACCATCGGCCGCGCCTCTCGCACGCCTACGCTTGCAATGGAAGCCCCAACTCCCATAGTCGCTCTCTCAGTGCCCTTCCAACAGAAATCAAAGGCACGGCGCAGCAGAAACATGGAGTGGGCCCATAACCCATTGTTGGAGCTTTGCGAAGAATCTAGATAGCGCACAAAAGGAAAAATGCAGAAATCGAACAAAATAACATTCATGATTCATGTGTGTGTTTCATAGAGGGCGGAAGAAGAACATGTAGAGGCGACCGCCGACTGAATGTCGGCGGCTGTGGGAAGAACGGCTACAGTCCCCATATGCTCGCTCCCCAACAGCGGCGGTGGCGGCGGCGGCAGTGAGTTTCTCTCCTCAGCCATAGCAGCCCAGTGATGGGGACAGGCAATTGACGTATGGCTAAGGGGACCGATTACCCAGACCGGAATAACTTGATGTGTCTCTCACCATCACGAGACACGTATTTATACTTAAGGTCCGAAACGGATATGGACCCTATCGACACAGGACTATCCAGATGGGGAAAAACCCCAACAAGACAGCCATGTCTAAGTCACTAAGAATTGAAAGAACTTGCTCAAAGATGCTCACTTCAGTTGTCTTTTCCTTTGCTTCACTAATTTTCTGAACCACCTCTCCGCCATCATCTCTCCTAGATAACTCCCACCCACCAGAGCTCATCTCATCCACCATCAGATTACTCGACGAGCCCACTCCAGAGCACAGCTGCTCGACATGATCATCCACTGAGCTGGGCACAAGCACAGAGTCACCTAAGGATGGTGATTTCAATCCCAGCTCATTCAGGCTAGCCTGCGGGCCGGGCTGAAAGGCCAAGGGCTCATCACAGAACAACCCACTGCTGCAACCTTCACTAACTGAAATCTGCAATGGCGACACAGTATTGAATTCCTGAAGGTCACCACCGCCGTTAGAAAAACTTTCGCTGTTATTGCTGCCCAATAACCAGTCGAGCATCTTATCGAACTCACCCATGAGTGAACTCGCATAGAACACTCTGCACACTCTTTAAACTGAAACAGAGCAAACTAACACCTTCTTTATTTTGTTGAGACGCAAGGTGGATCTACTTATACATGTTGGCACCCAGAAAAAGGACCAGCATATGGAAGCCATGGGAGTTTTCTATTATTAGAGAGAGCTCTGTTAGTTTTACTGTAAGAATGGTAGTCCAGAAACTCTCACGTATGAGAGGGAGAAGGCGCCAAAATTCCACCGCAAAGGCCCTGGTTTCGGAATACTGTAGCTCGTTGTTTTGATACGTGGGTGTCACCTGTAGAGCCCGGGCCGGTCTGAACTCGCCGGCTAACCTCGTTAATGACTGCACCAACGTTCACCTGGAACAAATCCAGCTGCTAATTATGAAGCCATAACCCAAATTTCCAAGTATATTTATCCAATTAAGAAGAAGATGATTATATGTGATGGTTAATGCATTATTAGCACGAATTCTTTTCCTCACATCAGCATATTTTATGATGAGTGAAGTTGTTCATGTTGTGGTGAAAACATCAGAAACCAAAGAACAAAGGAGAAAACACGAGAAAAGAGAGAATTCAGTGAATAGAAAATTATGGTAATCTGTAAGTAACCCGAAACACATGAATAAGCCCCTTTTCATAAGAAGCTTGAGCCTTAGATCTGAATTAGATCTTGGAACAGATCCAAACTCAAACCAACAACTAGAATCCTCTCGAAGGATCTAAACGGATTCAAATCTATCTAGGATCTGGACTCTAAGCACGCTCCATCATGTGAAGGCGACCATTCTGAAAAACATTACATAAGTAATAGGATGTGGGGAAGCAGATGAAGAGAAGAAGCTTTTTTTTTTCATGTAACTTTGATTGGATCTCTTATGCTCTTGGGCGACCACTAAACGTGAATAGAATATCTTTTGAAAGAGCATCTTTGTCTCTTACGGATATCCTTTTGCCTTGTTACATGGAGACTTTTTATAAACAATCAGACTTAAAATTTTTATTGTTTTTGAATGGTTTTTGATATTGAAGGTCTCTGATTCAAAAAATTATCAAAAGTGGTTGACGATCTGAATATGGTGCATCAGCCGCAAGTATACGATCGAATTTGCTGCATTACTATAGAGAGTTCTAGAAAGCCTTTACAACACGCATGCAAACAACATAAAGTTGATGGGACAAAGTGATGAGAAGCCTAGAGAGAACTAAGAAGCATCTGCCCCTAGTTTGAGTTTGAATGTACTGAGGATCAGCAGATGAAGAAAACACTGTTTCACTCAGCAACATTTTCTTTAGATGATTCTAGATCTCTCATGAACATTTTGTTCTTTATCTCTCTCTCTCTCTCTCTCTCTCTCTCTAAGTCATCATCTTCAATGGGCACCCTAATTTTGCAAATTTCCAGTTTTAGATGCCCTTTCGTTCTACCATTCAAAAGTCCTTAAAGAATCAAATTAAGGGCAACGACTACTTGATATGAGACTTGTAGGGAGCGTTGTGATGGAAACTTTTCCTCCTACAGTTTTGACTTGATGTTATTGTACTTGGTAGACCCAGTTGATCCATGTCCTTCTTGTCCATATGTATTGCTTTCAGACAATTGCCTATGTGAGACTATGAACAGTGATTAAATATTTAGTTGTCACATCTGACATGCCATTTCTGTCAGAATCGACAATCTTTCTTATATCAGAAGTTAATGATTGGTTACATCTGATTATTCATTAAAATGTAAAGAAAAAAAACAATAAAATAGAAAGCTATAATAAAATTTAGGAACAAGAAGTCCTTCAAAGCCTCTAAATAGCATAACAAACTTCAAAAACAAAAGCAAAAAAATAAAATATACTAAAAAATCCACATTAGATTGAGAGAAATAGAAAGAGTGAGAGGTAGAGGGAGGGTTCTTGAACCAAACTGAAAATGTCTCTGCCATCAAACAAACACGCCTCTAAGGACGACTTCTTTTTCTTAGATTCGTCCCTTGTTTTTGGAAGTTGTAAGCAGCCCCCTGTTTGGGCCTCTGGTTTCAGAAGATAACTTTACAGGGACTGGTTTCCTCTAACCGTCGCTTCGAGTTCGAGGGTAGAACTGTGCAGGACATTCTGGAACTATTTTTCATTCTTTTGCAGCAACTTCCCTGGATAAGGATGGAGAGAAGATTTATGATCTCAGTCTCTCTCTTCTTCCTCAGATGTTTCTAGGAACTGTTCTGATTGTGTCAGCTGTTTCTTTCTTCACATCTCTGATGATTCTCGACCCTCCTCATAGGTGATGGGACGCGTCGTTTATTATTCTCCACCCTCGTCAGGACTGTTCCGTTTTCTCTTTCACCAACTTCTTTTGTTTCTTCCACCTTTACTGCCTTCTTTGAAAGTCTCGACGCTTCTTAGACATGTTTGAAAGTCTCGACGCTTCTTAGACATGTCATCCATTCTCTTCCTCTCTGTATATTTGTAGGATCAAGGATCAAGAACCTTTCCTCAAGAACATTCGTCACATATTTTTCCTTCAAATTGTCTTGGGATTCTCCAGACATCTGTTTGAATTATGTATATTATATATAAAAACTTTGATGGATACATATTAAGCCTATATAAGAAATAATCTTGGTGATGGATCTTTTCAAGAACGACTGAAAGAAAAAATATTTTTTTTCGAAGATATTTTATATATTTAACGTTAATTAACAATTTTTTTTTTGCTTTATAAGCCATCGTTTTAAAAAATATCAATGACCCAGATGTCATATATGCTCCCATCGAACTCATGTGAGTTTGGTAGCTACCCACTTTCTTTTATATATATATATAAGAAAAACAAGAGAAAATAATGTGGACTAATTTTATATAATAAAAATGTCCATCACCTTCTTTTCATTATGGTTTTTTTTTTTCTCAACCACCAGTTTTAAGGGCTTTCTCATGTGACATTCTTTTCAAAATTTTAGGGCATTTTTCATTTCGAATCGTGCCTTGTACATAATTTTACTAAGAGACTACTTAATTTCTATAGTACTTTTAGAAATTAAGTCGTATTTTTTGTGCAAACTTTCCAATGAGGCCTTTTAGTGAACTTTTGTTGAATTAAAAACATATAACAATATTAGTTGTGCTTTCTTTTCAATGTTACCTTATCCTACTGAATAGCATTTGTCATTTTAGTTAATATTTTTTGCTGTTCAAGTTGACAAAATGTTATTCTAACCCGTTTGACAATTTTCATAATCTATAGCTTTTCTTATAAGATTGCTAAATGGTATCTCCTTTTTCGAAATTGTAACGAAAAGGTTGGAAGGCGTTCCATGTTATATTGTTAACAAATGAAGCCATACTTCTGGTTTTACCATAGAGATATTTTGGTAATCATACGGGTTAAAAATTCAGATTTCCCTTTTGCCTAGGAGCAAGTGGATTGAGTATTTTATATGCCGAGGCGGCGTCACATATGAGTTGGTGTGGGCAGTTGGCCACACCAACCCCTCAAGATTTCTTTATCTTAATTTAATATTTTTGAATATTTGGTCTGCTATTTATGTGTAGGGGTGAACACAAGTTGAGTCGAGCCTGAGTTAAGCCAGCTTGAGCTTGGCTCGACAAATGAAACCTCGAGCTCCACTCGACTCGAACTCGAGAATAGCTCGACGGAAGCAGCTTGAGCTCGACTCGACAATTATGTGTTGATCTTGAGCTCGACTGAATTAAGGCTCAACAAACTCGTTAGAATAGAATTGATATTCATCGTTACATGTTGAGCTTGAGCTCGACAAACTCGATTAAGGCTTGAGCTCAATTTGGCAGTTACATGTTGAGCTCGATCTCAACTCGATTATTTGAACGAGTCGACTCATGAAGTCGAACTCGACTCATTAAGCAAATGACTCAATTCAAACTCATTCACGAGCCGAGCTTTAACGAGTCGAGCTCGAGTAGCTCAACTAGTTGTTCACCTCCATGTATGTGAATGCCCCTTCAAATATGAAAATTTGTGATGGGTTCCCCCTTCAAAAAATTTGTATGGCTCCGAAGCTGTTTATATGAAATCCTTTTATGATTAATCAATTTAAAAAACGCTCATCATTTAAGCAATTAATTTAATGATCACTGCTCAAACTTTAGTATTTCATATTTAGCCACTCAACCTTTGGAGGTCATTCTGAAAAAGTGCAGAGGTTCTACTATTCCAATCCATTTGACTCGAGTTTAGCAAGAGTTAAGTATATGATTGTTCATAAGCCGAGTTCAAGCCAAATTGGCTCCCTTCGAGCTTAACTATACTTTCTAATGCGGTCCTCATCCTTTTCTTCATTCAATTTGAGATAAATTGAATTCAAATTTTGAACATGTGAATATCTGAAAAATAGGATATGGTAGAGGAAACATCCAATTTAAATTCTTTTTTGACGTTATATCTTATATCAAATTTCTTGCTTTTCTTTATTTCTCTCAGTTAATATTTCTGTGATCTTTATATCTGATACATGTCAAGTTCTCATCCCATTGCTTGTGTCCTACACCCATTTTGTGATGGCAAGGCACAGATGTGCTTATTCTTGTTTTTCTGCATTTCATTTATATATTCTTGCACTTATAATCAAACAAAACATTATTTCATGTAGCTTAACGCATATTTATTTCCCAACATCCTACTTTCTGCTATATTTTCCCAGGAATCCGGTGGCTTTTGCATCAAACACACTCTACATATTGAACAGGCACACGCTTGATCAGATAGTCCTTCCCTCGATCCCCTCTAACGCCATGTACCATATCTAAAATATGGCAGAAAGCTAAGGTCTCTGTAACCTACATTTGGCTTGCAACAAAGGCCTTTAACTTGATCCTGCAGCAAGGTAGAGCAGAACTCAGAGTAAGATGCAGAAATCGAAAAAGATGTTGTTGAAGGTCATATGAGAAAAGAAAGTACCATTGCCCCTGTTACTGCGTTCCACTTCTGCATCCTGCTGAAAAATAGAACAGCATACTTAACTCGCGTTATCCTCCTACTATAGAACTACAACAATTACAGAAACCACAACTGTCAGTTACAGAAACTACAACTGTCAGCTGTAGCCTTTCCCCACTTGCATTCGAGTTCACAGAGCTTGCATGGCGACTTTTATAGTTCAAAAGAGTAACACACTGGGTTGTGACAATGACCGCGGGATGGGTTTCATAACATAAACTCTTCTTTTGAGTTCATTGTCTTGCTGCCCAGTTCATTGTCTTGCTGCCCAGTTGCCATACATCGCCGCTCATTTAGATTGACATGAGACTTGAATAGCAGTAATTAGGAAGGATGCAGCAAGGCCGTTTCCCTTAGAGATATAGAAATATGAACCTGGGTTTGGATAGAAAGCAGCTGATGATTTGACATTGCCGGGACGCCGAGTGCTACTGGGCCGAACGGGTAAGGCAGGCGAAATCCTTCATACTGCAACCCTGCGGGTGGATGTGGCATTTGAACCAGAGGACTTAGCAGAGGTGGGAACCCATGGAATTGTGGCAATGAAGAAGCTCTTGAAAGATAACACTGAGCCATTGCTTGAGAAGAAGGAAGCCGAGGAACACTCAAGGACCTTGGCATGACAGGCCTGCCATCATCATTGAAAGACATTTCTTCATTGATTCTTGGTTCCATTGATGCAAACTGAGGAAGCTGAAGAGATTGAAGTCCTGCGGAGGAGGCGTCAAGCGGGGTTGCAGCAGGATTCATTTTCTCCAACATTTCCTGACAAATGAATGCCAGTGTAAAGGGATGTGGATTGATGAGGAAGGTGCATATGATCTATAAATATAAACTGATCATATTGGTTCGACGAGTAAAGAGAAAACCTTACATTGACGTGAAGTTGAAGATATTTCACATAGTCAATGGCTTTGTCAAGAACAGACGCCGTGTCTACCTGCAAAATTAGGAACTAACTTTCAGTATGATTATAACCAATGTTGTTGATCGGTTTTTGGAAAAAACAAAGAACTGCTTTAAAAAATAATTAGAAAGGTGGTGTTAGTCAAATGAAATTGATTAGTTTTCAATATTTGAAGCAGATATAATTCTGAATTGCTTAAATAGATTAGAATTAAGTAACGATTTAACTAATGTCAGCTTGATTCGATTCAATCGATGAGAATCTATCTTAGAAACACTTGAGAGGTGATTAAATCGCTGCTGGTAAAAGATAGGGAAAAAGAAAAAAAAAAGGCAGAAGTAGCCTGACTTTATCCACATCTGGAATAAGTGATTGCAAGGTTCTGATTTTCTGGTTGAATTTGTGTCTCCGTTTCTGTTGAAAAAGGATATATTAAACAAAACCAACCTGCAATACATGAATTTACAGAACATATGCCATGAATATTACAATGAAGCCTTGTAAAGGTTATCAATAATTTAATACTGAAGAAAAACTTTAGGATACAAAATGAGAGTTGAAAGTTGACTCAGGGTCTTAAGCCTGCACTCTTTACCTTTTACCTTTGTGAAATTGATGACTTTTATCTTCCCCAAAAGCACAAAATACACATCATTAATATGTAGAGTTAACCAACTGATATGCCGGTCGATGCATGATGAGATATAGTGCATTAATGGTGCCATGTAATGTTGAAATTCTTTGAACCAATAATTGCAGGGACAGAAGGTTTTTATATCAGAAAAACACAGGAAAAAAAGCAATTGCCATTGTGATATGTTTGAAAAAAGAACCGCAGCATATACTTTGCCAGTTAATACAAAACCAATCAGCAACTATTACATTGAGACTCACCCTTTCCGCCTGACTGTGCTTCTCTGCATCCCTCCGATGCTTCCTTGGACAGTCATTCTTCTGCCACAATTTGGAATCCTAAAACCAACGAAAGGCGCAACTAGAGTTGGACAGAGAACTCAATGACAGTGAAGAAACTTACTGAAAGATACTCACTTCAATTGCCTTTTCCTTTGCTTCGCTAATTTTCTGAACCTGCTCCCCACCATCATCTCTCGTAGAGAACTCCCACCCACCAGAGTTCGTTCCATCCACGCTCAGATTACTTGTCGAACCCACTCCAGAGCACAGCTGCTCGACATGACCCACTGAGTTGGGCACAAGCGCAGAGTCATGTAAGAAAGATGATTCCATCATTCCCAGCTCATTCAGGCCAGCCTGCGGGTCAAGCTGCGAAGCCATGGGCACATCACAGAAGAGCTCAGGACCGCAGCCTTGACTAACCGAAATCTGCAATGGCGACACATTATTCAATTGTTGAACGTCGCCATTGGCATTGCCATCGCTGCTGCTGCTGCTGCCCAGTAACCAATCAAGCATCTCGTCGAACTCGCTCATTGCTGAACGTTGCTTCTGCAAACAGAAACAGAGCAAACCACCTTTTTATTTTGTTGAGACGCAGCGGTGGATCTACTTATACATGTTGGTACCAAAAGAAAAGGCACAGCTGCCAACATGAAATCCATGGCTCGTAGATTGCTATTATTAGGGAGAGAGTTCTGTGAGTTTCCATTGTATGCTGGCAGCAGAAGCCTAGGAACTCTGAGGTATGAGAGGGAGAAGGGCGTCTTCTCTTCTCGGAAGGCTTCAAAATTGCACCGGTTGGTCGCCAACCAGAACACACATCATCACTCAAGGGAAGGGAAGGAGATCGAAGACGACCCTGGTTTTGGAACATTGTAGCTGCTTGTTTTGACACGATGGATAAAACCTTTGCTCCTTTTAAATTCCATGTGAAAGATGGTTTTTTGCTCATATAAATTGTAATGTAATGAAACGAACAAGATGTTTAACCAGCAAAGTACCAAACTGGCCAGAAATGATTTTACTTGACAATTAACTCAAACAACATACTTTATGAACATTTAATGTGCTCATCTTGTGGTTAAAGCATGCTAATGAGGCAAACACTAAAAAATGTTTCATAATTACCAGTTGCTCCACTTTAAATAGAGGATATAGCAATTTGATTCGTATCCCCAACCCCTCATTGTGAAGGAAACTTTTATCTTGTTGAAGGGTATTTTTGTCTTTTAAATTATTTTTTTTTTTTTGGGGGGGCATCGGAAAAAAAGAATTATAGTGCTTCGGCCGCGTGTTTAACTTGCCGAATGACTCGTGCCGGCGAGAGAAAGGTGAGAGGCCAAAGTCAAGAAAAGCCTAGAAAGAACTAAGAAGCATCTCTCTGCCCCTGGTTTGAGTTTGAATGTATTAGGAAATCTCAGTCCGTGGAGCGAATATCAACTACAGACAAGAGCTTTATTGAGTCAGCAACAAGCTATTTAGATGAGTCAAGATGTCTCTGGATCTTTTAGATGACTCTAGATTTCTCTTGAACATTTGATGATCTCTTGATTTTCTCTTGCTTTGCTTACCAAATGGGTAGCACGATCAGTTGGGTTGAGTGACGTGTTATACCCACGTCTTTAGTGGGATTTTTAAAGGTGCTATTTGAATGATATTAAAGAATAATGTTGATCTTGATATTAGAAGCGCCGCCCAAAGTTTGATTTTTAAAGGGTGCTATTTGAATGATATTAAAGGATAATGTTGATCTTGATATTAGAAGCGCCGAAGTGAACTGAACTGACCCTGATTTTGCAATTTTAGATTCCCATTTGATTTCCTGTTTATGTGAATTGACTCTTGAGAGATTCCTTGCGTCTGGGGACCCGGATTAGACACATCGACTTACTGTCACATCTCGCTGTTCATTGTCCTATATACTTTGTCCATAAATGTGACTAATATTTGAATAACAAAAAAAAATGCAAAACCATATGCAAAGCTAGCTATGTCACAATATGGGTGCATGTGACCGACGCACTTGCTCACTAATAAAAATGTTAAATTGGTATATTATATATATATATATATATCAAAAAATTGAATGGTGACTACATCTAGCTATCTATCTAACCAGAGTATTCAATTTCAATTAAAAAAAAAAAAAAAAAAATGGTAGACATTTTCGTCATCTACTATTATTGGGCACATTTTTTTTATTTTTTCTCAACCATTCATTTGTTTTAGATGGATGGCTGTAGTTGGACGATTGGGTGACTTTGGATAGTCAGAGTTATCATTCACACACTCATATATATATATATATATATATATATATATATATAATGGGTAAAAATTGTCAAGAGGCTCAGAAACGAGAGAAATTGTGTTGTGTATTGAACTCTTTGCTTTCCTATGGTTGATTGTGGTGGCATGGTTCGGCACAAAATGAGGCAAAGAATGTCACTTAGATGTTCAACAAATTGAGAGAAAACAGGCAAATGTTATTGCCTAAGAATAGAGGGATTCATCTTGAATGTCTCTAACCATCAAGTAGGACTTTAACGATGACTTGGAAGTGGAGAAATCAGATAATGAACTTTGAAGAGATTGATTTTCTCTGCTCATAGAACTGAGGGTAGAAGTCATCCATATGTCAGGAAGTTCTCCCTCTCTCTCTCTCTTTTACGCCCTGAAAGGCTATTTCGGCAACATTAATAGTATGTTACTATGTATCTATTCAAAAATTAGAGTAAATTTAAGGCTGGGCGTCGGGCCGGGCCCGACAGCGAGGCCCGGACCTGACAGCCAGGGGCGGCCCAGCCCAGCCCATTTAGGCCCGGTAAGTTAAAAATATATATATATTTTTTAATTTTTTTTGTTTTAATAAATTTTTTTATTCTTAATAAATATATTTTATATTAAAAATATTATTTTATAATTAAAAAATATATTTTTAATTTAAATACCCTTACTGGGCTGGGCGAGCCTGATACCCACCCTTAAGTAAATTCATGAAACATCAAGTGTTTTATAAAATTTTGCTTTAATTTTTAGGGCAAATACATGGAATGGTAACATATTATTATTACTATTACCAAACGCCTTTCAATTAGTTTAGAGATTCATGAAATAATCCAACACAATGTTTTCATTAATTTGCCCTAATCCCATAGACAAATTTATGAAATAAACTGATGCTCATTGGAGGGGTTTTGTAGCAGAGGTATTTTATGAGTGTTTCATAACTTTTTCTCAAATTCATAGAAAAATATTTTTAATAATTGATGATCCTACTGAAATCTTTGGAACATATTCATAAAACATCCAAAAAAATATCTTAGCATGTTTGATGCCTCAAATAACCAAAATTCCGGTGCATTTAGGGGCACCACCCTTCATGAACATACAGTGGGTGTTCGGCCCGAACACCCGGCTCCCTCGTGGTATGGAGAGTCGTGTGAGGTCCGGTGTCTCATGTTTGTTTGCATGTCTCGGTCAGTCTGTTCCACGACAAAACGGGCAAGTGGCACTGGCACCCCACTGCCTTCCCGCCGTTTTTCTCTTCCTCCAGGATTTTTGCTTGTCCACTCCCTCTATCCCTTGCTATGCCCCAGGCCAGGTTAGTGCTTCCCCTCTATGGTGGAAGAATCTGCAAGCATCTCGTTCAGAAATTTTCTCTTCAACCGAGAATTGCAAGCCAACACCGGAATCGCTGGCGGCAGGGTAAATGTCCGAGAATCTGGCGTTTAATCTAATATATATCTCTGTTTCGGCTGCACCTCTTTGCTTCCGTCTCCCCCGCCTCTGCTGCTCCTCCTATGCTTCTTTCTTTCTTTTCTTAAGTATTGGTGGAAACTTAAGAAGAAGCGGTGTATCTGATCGGATTTTTCCTGTAGTGAATCTCAATTTTCAAATTTGTCTAATTTATAAAGGACTTTTGTTTGGCGATCTGAATCGCGTTTGAGGAGATCAAAGCTTTTTCGTTAGATTTGGCACATGTTTTAGATAACAGGTCGCTTATTTCGGTACGATCTTTTGGTCTCACTGTTTCTGGTTGTCGTTCTTGTGGAGGCAAAAAAGTTCTGGTCTTTAAAGTAAAATCGGTTGACTTGATAGAAGTGTTCAGTTTTGTACAAATCCTTGATTTCGTCCTCTTCTTAATCGTTTTTCTGCTTGTTATTTCGGCAGAGATCTTAGAAAGGGATAAATATTGAGATCGTAATTGCTTTCAGAGGTGTGCTTCTGCTTGTTAAATTTTCTCCTTCAATGCAAAATTTCCCCTTCATTTCCAGAGTTCGTCATACTCATCCACTTTTTTTTTTTTTCCATTTTTCTCAGAATCTGAAAACAGACACTGCTAACAATCTAAATCGCTGTTCCGAAAGGTAATTTCTTCTTTCCCAAGAACTGATCATCATTTTGATTGTTCATGCTCTTTCATTCCACTCCATCACAATATTGAATGAACTGGTCATCATTTAGATTGGTTATGTGCTCTTTTATTCCACTCCATCACAATACTCAAGGGCTCAAAGGTTTTCTTCTCACTATGGTTTCTCCAACTTTTTTGGAATAAGTACTTGAAATTTTATAAGCTCTCTTTTATTTTTTTTTTGGTTTGTTCCTGCGTGTTTGGTTCTTATCGAATGGGAACCACCGGCACACAATTGGAGGACAGGGAAAGAGGATTTTTTCCCGGTCGGATCTTGTGTTCAACCGTTGGCATACGATGGTGCTTTCAAGTTTCAACATTCAGTCCAGAGGACGAAGTTGCCAAAGTATCTTATTTCGGATAGTGTTTTTATGTGGTCATGTAGCTACCAACTCTATCTCTACCATATTCTGTTGGTGTATGGAACTTGATCCATACTGGACACTCATGTGCCACTGTCGCGGACCCCTAACAGTTTCTCATATGTAAGGGCATATATGTCTTTTGTACAAATGCGGGTTTTGCCCTAATCCTTATGTTGAGAGGAGGGCCGCCGCTTGTGAGTGTTGTTCTGTGTGTTCATCTGAGAGAGAATACAAGAGATCTGTGCGACCGTGGACGTAAGAGATTATTGCTCCGAACCACGCAAATCGTTGTCTTCTTCCTTGTTGCTTCTAACCTCCTCTTGAGAGTGTGAGCGGAGTGTTTTGTGTGTTGTTCCTAACATATTCCACAAGAGAGAATGAAAATTTTCAACTAAAAAACCAGACTTTTAGCCTATAAATCTCAAAAAGGGACGTCACTTTGCAAACGTCATCGGACAAAACCTTATTTGCACGATAGTTAGCACTCACCAGCCAACCGCCGTCAGTTAAATGGTCTAAACCGGTATAATTGCCCTTCACTTCACTATGGATTAATGCTTGAAAATGTTAGGGGTCTGAATTTAAGCTTTACTGTAAATCGACACTGCACATGAAAAATATCAGCTAAATGATTGGAGATATCTTTGTATTGGGAACTTCAAGTTGCATAGGACCGCATAGCTTCGGCAAGACTTCAACAACTTCATATCAGAACAGATATGAGATCCTTTCAGACCTAGGTCAGGTTCAAGCTTTTTTATTCTATAAAGATTTTGAATTTTGATGCGAAGCCCCTTCTGCATTTCTGCCACGTCAGATCCTATGGTCCAAACATACTCCGAGGGTTTTATATGGTACAAACTTCACTTGTACTCTCATTATCACTGTGCCATCCCTAGCAGACTAAATATCTAGTAGAATTATTTTTTCTTGTCATCTTTATTTATTTATTTTTTTGAAAGTTGGCAGTGTACTCTCATTCCTAAAGTGCCATTACTAGCAGACTAATATCTACTAGAATTTATTGGATGAAATACACAAGGAGTGACCTAGTATCAATTTATTCATATTTGGCCAACACTATCAATATGATGGGATGGAATAACAGAGACACAAGGATCAGTGATATCCATAACTTGTTTGGGTGAAGAAAGACTAAGAACTTTGAACCGAAAGACGAATCATAGATACTAATCTTTCAGGACTGATTGGTTGTCACTTGTCACATCCCTTATCAGCCTTTAGTATCATGGTCTAAAACCTTATCTGCAATCAAATGCATAATCTAAGAATGACTTCATATTTCTGGTTATCCACAATAAGGTTTATTTCTGCATTTAGTTTTCTATCTTTATTAATAAACTAAAGTGCAGTTAATGTTTGGTAGTAAGGAAATCCTGTGACTGGCCAAGCCACATTCCTAAAGAGATCTAAAATTTTCCTGGTCCATTTTTGTGTGGTGTATTTCCATTCAGCAGACTTTGTGCTGATAGTTGACAGTCTAAAAATCCTATCTTGACATTGTTCCATTTTCCATTTGTAGAAGACCACTATTTCCGGTAATGAAATGGGAAGCTAACACCAGCCTGCTAAAATTCTTTTCAACCATGTCTTCAGAAATCAAAATATCAAGAGCGATCATCCTTTTCCATTTGCAGTATGTTTGTTGGTATAAGAACTGAAGGACTTAACAAGTTACAGTTTTCTGTTACAAGGTCTTCCTGTCTTTGCAATTGGTGTTGGGCTCAGTACAACTGATAAAGCATCTGTAAGTGCCTGAATTTCCTTCAACAGCCTTTGCTTATGCCAGCACACTTATGAACTCTAGATGTCATTGTCCTATTTGAACAGCAGCTCATATAATGAGTCACTTTCACTTGGTTTGCCTCCAAAATTTTATGCTTTCAAGTATAGATGTGATTATAGGGCTTATAGTGCAAAAACATCATAGACATGAGGAAGTATGAATATATGAATACAGGGATCACATGGTTCCAGTGAGTTTATTGTTCATATATATACTGATTTTTTTAGATGCTTCGTTTGACTATGAAGGTAATGAAGTACAAAGATCTTGTGATGCTAGACAAACTCTTGGATGACAATGCTGAATCTTTGCTATAAATTTTTACATTTGAAAACATCAAGTCTTACATATGAAATTAATGACAACAAATCACAAGTAATGCAAGTTAACCAGTGAAAACTGAAAAGAACAGATAAAGTTAATGATATCATTGACTGTGCCTGCTCTCCAAGTTTCCTAATTTTTTTTAGCATATATCATCTGTGTGGATAAGAATGCTAAGAAAAATGTTTGTCTGGTTTCAGGATAGAAGAAGCATAATGCAGGTTATTATGCATATTGCAGCATGTGAGTATCGTTCTTGTTGAATAGTAGAGGAGAACGAGAAAGAAAGAGAGAGAGAGAGAGAGAGAGAGAGAGAGAGAGAGAGAGAGAGAGACGGCAAAGAAAATCTTATTTCCATCGTGTGCTCTAATCTCTACTTAAAGAGAGACTAGGGCACGGCTGTATCAACTTACAAAAAAGAGACACATAAATAAGAAAAAGACATAAAAGAACCCTAACTTTTAAATATTCAGAAAACCACCACACTTAAGCAAAACTTTCTAATTTCAATACTCCCCCTCAAGCTGGAGCATAGATATCAACCATGCTCAGCTTGTTATAACATCTAGAGAAATCACCAATAGGAAGAGCTTTCGTAAACATATATGCCGCTTGGTCTTCAGAAACTACATGAACTGTAGACACCACACCTTCTTTTATAAGGTCGCGAATATAGTGACAATCCACCTCAATGTGCTTAGTTCTTTCATGAAATACTGGATTGTTTGCAATATAAGTAGCAGGCTTGTTATCACAATACATTCTCATAGGAAGTGGAACGTGAATACTCATATTCGTTAGCATAGATTTAACCCATGTAATCTCAGTCGCCGTTTGAGTCATTGCTCTATATTCAGATTCTGCACTTGATCTAGAGACTACATTTTGTTTCTTGCTTCTCTATGATATGAGATTACCTCCAACAAAGACACAGAAGCCAGTTGTAGACCTTCTATCATCAACAGACCCTGCATAGTCAGCATCACTATAGGCAACAACATCAAGAGATTCACCTTTCTTAAAAAAAAGACCTCTGCCTAGGGATGATTTTAGATATTTCAACACCATCATCGCTGCATCCCAGTGGACTTTTCTAGGCTTTTTCATAAACTGGCTTAATTTCCCGACAGCGAAGCTTATATCTGGCATTGTTACAGTAACATAAAGTAGTTTCCCAATGAGAGACCTGTAAGACCGAGAATCGACTAGTTCTGATTGATCATCATGGAGGTGAATACGTGGATTCATAGGAAGATTAGCCGGCTTGGTTCTTAGCATCCCTGTGTCCTGTAGTAAATCAAGGACATATTTCCTTTGAGACAATGCTACACCCTCTTTGTTTTTCACAACTTCAATCCCAAGAAAATATCTCAAATGACCAAGATCCTTCGTGACAAAGTGTTTTTGAAGAAAAGCCTTTGTAGCAGATATTTCTCGACCACAATCACCTGTCAAAATAATGTCGTCAACATAAACTATCATGACAACTATACCTGTGGAGGTTGTCTTGATGAATAGAGAATGATCCAACGGAGACCGTTCAAAACCACATTGTGAAACCACCTTTGATAATTTGTGGAACCATGCCCTAGGACTTTGTTTAAGTCCATAGATAGCCTTCTTCAACCGACACACTTTACTACACTCCCCCTGTCTTTCGAACCTTGGTGGTTGCTGCATATATACCGTCTCCTCAAGATCACCATACAAAAAGGCATTCTTCACATCAAGCTGATACATAGGCCAATCAGAGTGTACTGCAACTGAAATAATAAGCCGAATAGTGCCCAACCTTGCCACTGGAGAGAACGTCTCAAAGAAATCAACCCCGTATGTTTGAGTGTAACCTTTAGCCACTAATCGAGCCTTGTATCGCTCTAATGACCCATCTGAATGATATTTGACTGTAAATACCCATTTGGAGCCAACAATGTCACAATCTTCAGGTGGATCGACCAACTCCCAGGTACCACGTTGTACAAGAGCATCCATCTCATCTTGCATAGCTGTTCGCCATTTACAATCTAGTAAGGCCTGTTGATGACAAGTAGGGACAGTATGAACTGCCATAGCCTTAAGAAACTGTTGTAAGTTATCATCAAGATGGGCAGTGGAAACAAGTGAGAAATAGGATGCATGGTACATTGTCTCTTGCCTTTGCGCAGAGCTATAGGCAAGTCATCTGAAGGAACAATATCAAGTATACTTACTGCAGAAATGTCTCGATGCTCCTGAATCAATAATCCATGAAGTACCTGAGTCAGACGTGGAAGGACCCGCTGAGAATGCTGAAGCCTGTGAGGCTTTGTGTGCCGAAAATTGCTCATACTCAACTCTGTCAATGCTAACTGTCTCTGGAGCTATACTAGGCGAAGAGTCCTCCACTGTAGGAGTGGCAGTCTGTGCAGAACCCATAGACGAGTAAATAGAGCTCTTGCCCTGTGACAAAGAGGATGGGTGACCATGTTTATCCCAACAACGATCCTCTAAATGACCAATCTTACCACAATAGGTGCATCGGAACCTCCCACGGCCCCCAGTTCCACGACCTATACCTCCTCCCCTTGTACTATAGGTGGATCCATGACCACGACCACCCTCGGAATTTCGGCTCTCAGCCATAACAAATCACAGCAAGGATAAGAATATCAAGATAAACTGTATATAAACAGCAACTTCACGAAACAGGAATCACACGAAACGAAGGAACAAGCACACGTTTCTTTCACATCCCCAAACAACAAGTAAAAGTAGCCTGCTTACAAACAAGGTCTGCTGCAGCTTCAGCAATCAGATGATATTCTCCAGTAAGAAACTCAGTTCCTCAATTTGATTAAAAGGAAACTGGATCTTGCAGATCCTAGCTCTGGTATTAGGAAACTTCAATTTCTGGAACTCTTTCAATAAGAGCACAATAACGAAAGATCCTCCAGCAAGAAATCAAACAGACACCACAACACTTCAACAGGGTACAACACTCAAATTTCTTTAGTGAAGAGACAAAACTGTGCACCAAGGCACAAATCCAAGCTGATAACAAAGCAATGAGCAACTTAAAGAGAAATGGCACCAAGGCCCCAAATTCTGCTATCAATAGCAACAACCAGGCACTAAGGCCTAACCAATAAACAGGCACAAAGGCCCCAAACTCTGCTGTAAACAGCAGCAACACTTCAAATCAGCAAAACATGTTCGGCGTCACCAACACTTCAAATCATACCTTACACCGCAACCACTAACAGCATAACGTTCCACTCAAATACTCTCAACAGCGCCCATCAACAGCCCATAACCTTGTCCACGCACTCCACTAGAGGATCTGATCACACCAGAAACTGCATCCACACCAGAGAGACTGTTGCTGGCCCACGTACAAACTTTCAGAAGATTGCTGCTGATTTCTGCATATTACAGCAGACTGTTGCTGCTCTNTTGGGTGATAAGAGGGAATAGAGATGGGCGATGAGAAGGGGGAGGAAGAGGTCGCCGGAGAAGAGGTCGCCGGAGAATTCACTTGGCTGTCGATGCCGGAGAAGGCTCTGATACCATGTTGAATAATAGAGGAGAACGAGAGAGAGAGAGAGAGAGAGAGAGAGAGAGAGAGAGAGAGAGAGAGAGACGGCAAAGAAAATCTTATTTCCATCGTGTGCTCTAATCTCTACTTAAAGAGAGACTAGGGCATGGCTCTATCAACTTACAAAAGAGAGACACATAAATAAGAAAAAGACATAAAAGAACCCTAACTTTTAAATATTCAGAAAACTACCACACTTAAGCAAAACTTTCTAATTTCAACAGTTCTTCTACGGCCAAATTTGACCTATCAAATTTGGCTTTTATGTGTATCATGAAATTGTGCACTTCCAACCAGCATAACGTGGCCACTGCACATTCTTACTCTGTCAAAGAAGTGACAGTAGGAGTAGCAGGTTAAGATGGGAGCTGTAAAGTTTCTTCCCCGAGAGTGGTTAATATGTTACTGAGAAAAAGCAATGTTGGCTGCTCAACAAAAATGAAAATTAGTGCACAACCATCAATTGGCTTCTTTCTGTATCTTATGGGTTCCCATTTGATGTTCTTTTCCGTGTAGGTTTTTTTCTTCTGCACAGAAACATGAAATTCTCAAATGCGGGTATTTGTATATGAACTCTGAGAAGATCCTCTCTATTAGACTTGTTTATATTGGCACGAGTATGAGAGCAAGAACGAAGATAAAAACAGTCCACAGGTCTTGAGCATGTGGATGCTTGCAAAGAATGAAACTGAGTTTGTTTAACAAATCAAAAAATCATCTCTGATTTCATAAAATCATGGATCTAATTATGATCTATGTATTGTTATTATGCAGGAGAACTAACTTTTACTTTCTGTCGGCTACTAGATTTAGATTTATATGATGCTGCAGAGAAGCCAGCTCGACCCTCTCCTCAGCTTGCTTACATTTACTTGTGATTTACTTTTATATGCTATGGTAATGCTTTTATATGCTTTGGTCAAGTCTGAATTGGGTGAGTAGAGATTTGTAGATGGGGTCAAGGGAGTTATGACAAGTTTTGTGCTTCATAATGTTGGGTTTACATTCTATCATTCTATTTATTATTCTCATATAGCTTCTTTTTTTTTTTTTTTTCTGAAAGGAAAAAAAAAGTGATGAACAGTGAACCCAAAAGAAAAGGCACAGAATTACTATAGTACCGCTCATTGCTTTTTTTAATCTGTCATCTCTCGGATTATGTTCAACTTCTGCAGGTGTTATTGAACAAGTTGAAGATGTAGTAACTGGCTTGCTACTTGCTGAAATAAATTCTTGTTGAATTGTCTGATAAAATGCCAAAGCCACAACATGTTTTCTACGCATTGTATGTTTCTGCTTGTCTTTTGTGAATTTGATATTTCATGCTTATCAGTGACATCTTTGGAAGTTGCTTCAAATTACAAGGAAAACATGTTTGTCTTTAAGGTTGACTATCATATCTTCATTTAGTTTATCTTTTACTGTATTGAAGACATACTTCTTTTCCTCCTTTTCTTGCAGATAATTATTTGTCTTTCTAATGACACTTCAAGTCTCATTTCTTAGGTGGATTGATATGCAGAGTTTTCTCTCAAGCCAATGAACTATCTTGGGCATTGTTTGATGTTCGATTACATGGTTTGAATACGGAAGTGAAGCTTTCTGCTGAAGAATTTTG
Organism: Nymphaea thermarum; assembly: GCA_011799765.1. Lineage (NCBI taxonomy): Eukaryota > Viridiplantae > Streptophyta > Magnoliopsida > Nymphaeales > Nymphaeaceae > Nymphaea > Nymphaea thermarum. The sequence goes on from JAANDH010001181.1 coordinate 34,297, forward strand.
ATATATATTTGGTTCCAACTTTAAGTGGCAGGGGTCGGTGTGCTAAGATGAAACAGGTTAAACTTAAGCTCTATTGATTATTTCCACAAGAGGACTCTGTCCAGTTCAGTTATGTTTCCTGAAAATTTTTTAATAGTAATTGTATTGATGAGTGGATTGTGCGTTGATTTAATGACATTTCTTCTTTGTCCCCTTAGTTTTACAAAAATCTTGCTCTTGTGCCTGAGAGTGGAAGAAAAATTAGTGCAATTTGCTGTGTTTGATATATGGCTTACTGAAATCTGAGCTTGCCACTCTTTTCAATTTTCAGTTTTCATGAGCTATGTAAGTTGTCATCTTATACTTTCAGCACATTTTCTGCTTGCTACAGGTTTCTTACTGTGGGTCGTGGAGCGTAAGCTGATTCAGTGAAAAGATATGTCCTCAACATAAAATAGATTTAGCAAGTATATCCATTAGTGATTTGTAGAGCTTTTGAACACTTTGTTCTATATCCAACTATTATTTCCGTAAATGTGAAGGGGAATATTGCACATTTGTTTGGTATTTGTCTTGCATTGAATATATCTTATCTTGTTATATCGTGGTAAGTGTAAAAAATTTGTATGGTGCCAGATTTTACTTCTTTGTTTTAGGAGCAGCAATATCTCGGAATTTAGTTTTTTCTTTGTTTTTGTTGGAACGAGAGAGTATTTCTCTGAAATTAACTCTAAATATATTTGCTCGTCTACAGTTACAGTAGATTGCCCTTGTTTACATTTTTTCGCCTTTGATAATCTCTAGACTTGGGCCCTTGTATTTCTATTATCTCCTTGTATACATTTTTTTTGCCTTTGATATTCTCTAAACTTGGGCTGTTCTGTTTCTCATAGTCACAAAAAATGCGTTTTTTTTTTTAAATAAAAAAACAACGTGATAAATAAGTCATCCATTTAAAACTTAAAAAGAACACCAACATTTAAGTCAGTTCTTATTTTTTTCATGTTTTTTTTTAACGCCAAACTGCTTGTTTTCATTTTCTAATTTTTAATTTATTGTAAGTCTACTTACTTGATGTTTGTGTTATTAGTTTTTTTACTTATTTTATTTTTACTTATTTTTATTTTTGAAAAATTACTATATCTGAGAAAAACCTCACCGTTTAAAACGTAAGAAAGTTTCTTGCTACAATAAGTTTTTTGTGACGTTGCTTTTCATATACAATGCAGAATGAAGGTGTGATGGCAGCGGCTGAAGAAAGGATTGCTTGAGGTCGGTAGGTTTCTATGGATGTGGTTTTTGTTCAGGTAAAGGAAAAGATTTCTTAGCTTGACTTAAGAAAGACGGTAATTCTTTTCTCTCAGAAGTTCTTATAGGACAGATGTGGTAAATGTAACATTGCAGAGCGTTAGGACTAAGAAATTGTCGTGATACTAACAGGATTTTTGTGTTATTGATGATAATCAACAGCACACATTTTGTGCTACAAACAGCTTCTGTGATGGCTTACATTAGTATTTCATGAATCTGTCCCAAAAATCAAGACATATTTATGGAGCTCAATGTTTTATGAATCTATTTCAATTTTTTGTGATAAATCTTTAATTAGTGCTCCTGATGCAAAGCAGGAGCGACTCATATTGCATCACAAAAAATCTTCTCTCGTAATATACGCACATCACACAAACTTCTAAAGTTGCAAACATGTCATGTTTCTGACAATTGGAGAGTGGATCGGACGGGTATATTTAAAAAATCTTCACATTATATAGTATCCATTAAAAATTATAAAGAGAAAATGTCCAATATATATACATGTCGCGTTTCATGAGAATTCAACTCACATAATTGTCATGGAGAAGTTGCTATTAATCTTACAAAGAATTTGACGGACGGAAAAAAAGTTAAAAATAAAAAGTCTAAACTATCCATGTGTTTTTTAAAAATCACCAAGAGTAAGATGCCTTCAGCCCTCTACGAGAGAAGTAGCTTGCTCTGTCCCTCTACTTTGCCGGTTCGTCCAGTTGCCTTGTCATGTCCTTCGTAGCCCGAATCGTGCATTCTCTCTCGAGTCTTAGCAACAAAAGTTCCGTGATGCCTTTCACCGACTAAGGCGCCAATTGAATGATACCCGTAACCAGATTTTGGAGCTGAAACTTGGGTTTTTGAGTGCTTGGGGTTTGAGTAAAACACGGTTTTGATCAAATTTAATTTTGTAAAAAGGGAGTGAAAGCCCTGTGGAGGGTGACACCCTTGTGGAAACGATGAATAAGCTACTGCTGGAGGATTTACAAGTTCCCTTCCCACAATTCACGGCTTTACAGATGTTGTCTGCCCATACCTCTGCAAGTGGGAAGATTTCAATGGAAGTAGGAAGAAATCATGCATCAGGTCAGAGCTTTCTTACCATTCTTTCCCCATTGGATCTCTAATATTTTCATTTGATGAAATTGAGCACAAACAATTTTTTACTATGTGAGTCTCAATTTCTCCTTTGTTGAAAAGTTACAACCACATGGACCACCTATAATAAGGCTATAACAGGAGGGAGACTGGATGTCGCTGTCAAAGGGGCAGGCAACTCGGTGAGGTGGAAGGTGAGGCGCCTTATATATATATATAGAGGGAGAGAGAGAGAGGAAAACTGGTAAAGGAATAACTTAGATATTTAGATGCTAGACAGATAAAGGAATAACTTCAGCCCTTGATATTTTTCAAAAGAAAAGCAAGGGAAAAAGGATATGAACTAATAGTATATGATGATGAAAATGTTTTATCACTTTGTTTTTTCTCAACCACCAATTTGGAAAATATTAAATAATGAAGTTGTTGTTTCTTATTTGTCTACCATCTAACCTCCCTTTCTATCTCTCCCTCTCTCAGGTTGAGCAAATATGATGTAGCATGAACCTTTGGTAAGTGACAAGCTTTTCAATGGATTTCTGGCATATAAAGAGAGATTTTTTATATTAAAGAGGAAAAGGTTTATGAGAGATAACATAGAGTTACCTGCTAGAAAATGAAGGAAAAGAGGCTGTCAACTTGAATTGGTTTTGGAGTCAGGAAGTGAAGGTGGTCATATGTTCGTGCATCGATGGAGAGGAGGTGAGTGTGTGATGAACAGGACAACTTAGAAGAGTCTGGGAAAGGAAAAAGTTCTATATGTTCAGAGAGAGAGAGAGAGTTTATAAGTGAAAACATATAAGAAGAATCGAGATGGAGATCTAAAAGGACTTCCGTTACTGAACAGAACAACCTAGAAGACCCTGGGGAAGTCCAGGACACGATTTGGTTGCGCCTTCCTCTTAATATCTCTTTCTGGCTGATTCTGATTAATGTCCTCCCTCGTCTCTATTCGCCCCCGTTTTGAAACAAGGGGTGGCGCCTCTCGAATAGCTTGCTGATTGAAAGCGCACCCCAACTTAAAAGAAAACTGTGACAAAAGAATAATAAGATCGAAACTCAATCCAAAGTCTTCAACTTGGTTTTAAGCAAAACTTAATTGATTTGAATTATTATGTCATATTTATACGCTTCTGCATCTAGAAGCTCCGCATCTCCACGACAGTGACGACGAGGCACGGCTTCTGGATGGTAGAGAAACCGTTTGCTGCAGAAATGAGGACAGTTTTACATTTATCTCCTGGGTGGAGAAGTTAAAGATCTGTGAACTTGAACAGCCCAAAGGAAGTGGAATGTTCCAGAAAGATTTTAGGCTCCATGTGGCAGTGCTCTTCAGATTAGTATAAATGACTAGCTCCTCTGCACAGCTTTGACACAGCAAACTGGGTGACAACCTACACTCTATACTTCATCCTCATCACATGGTAATCTTACTAAGCTTTTACTGCAAGTTATAGATGTTCCTCTCTTTTTCTTTTGTTGATCTTAAACTTGCTCCAACATTGGATCCTTACATTCAAAACCCAGTGCTTTAAAATGCACTTCTGCTATGTTTTATCCTTGGTTTCAACATTAAATATGATTGAGTGCTTTGGTTTTAAAAGCTTTTACTAAAATATGTTCAAGTTTTGATGGTAGAATAAAAACATGTTTCAAGTTTGGCGCTTTTCTAATTATGTTGCTGCGATAATTATATAATATATTTTGTCATACCACCCAAATCATTGTTTTGATGCCCATAGTGGTTCACAAGCTTAAAATATACTTCTATTATAAAACCATCAAAGCTTCATCATATTTTAGTAAAACCTTTATTGACCGCTGATTCTGGCACTAGCAGAAAGATGAAACCCCTACACAAGTACATTCTTATTCCCATGGGGAAAGGACTCGTATAAAAAAAGCGAGCCAGATGCACCCTCAAGAATTCAATCCCCTGCATATCAAAACAGTCAAGAAGAGCGAAGATTAAGCACACTTGCTCATCCCTTTGATTCGTTTTGCTCTTTAGTTTTCCACTTTCTCTCTGTGGCATGGAATTTGTTCAAGAATAACTACACCTTTTTATCTCAGGATTCCAATAAACGTCCCAAGAAGCATGAACATCCATGGAAGCTTCATCGACGTGTGAAGAGGCACAACAAAGGAAGAAGAGTAAGTTCTTGATGTTCTGATGGATTTGCCGTCTGCATCCATTGGCTTTAAATACGTAATTTCAAAACACTTGTCTTTCCAAGCCGCCTGCTGGAATTAAAAAACTGAGTGCCTTTATATTGAAAAAGAAAATGTTAAAGGAAAACCGGAAGAATTTGTGCAGCCAAAATCTTTTCTTTCTTACATTTAAACGAGATTTACGTTTCGTTAGGCAACTATTAATCCTGTCTATCTCTGCTTTCATGTTCTCATGTTTGTGTTACGCAACCATTTACTTTTTATGCACGTTGCAGCACTTAATCTATAACTTGAACTTATTCTCAACAGGCAGAGAGAGCTAGAATCATGCAGCAAATTAAAGCATTAAGAGCAGTTCTTCCCAATAACCAGAAGGTAAGTTTCTGCTTACACATTCTCCTCCTGCACTATATACATCTGATTGACCTTTTGGAGGTTTGCTAAAGTTTTCACCACTTGAATCATCTACAGACTGATATCGTCTCTGTACTCGGTGAAGCAATTGAGTATCTGAAGTTTCTTCAATCTCAATTTTCTGTAAGCTAAATTATTTATTTGCTATCTTTTCATATTTCTTGGTAATTCGATCTTGTAGAACATTATACTAAAATATAATTAGTTCACATTATTTGGCTAATTTTGCTGTTTCTGTTTGATGTGTTCCTCTAACAACTTAAACAAATACTTGTGGAAATACATAAGCTCAAGTCATTTATAGAGATGGAATTGAAGGTTATGTATACAATAGAATCTTGCTGTTTGCTATGTGCTTTATCAAATTAGACTGTGCCTAGATTGTTTAAGTAGTAACTGGGCCATTTAAATGTCAATGTCACTGTATTGCTTCTTTAGGCTGAAACCTAATGTGGAAAAGATGGGAAGGTTTACTGGACTATATTAGTGATTCAACATCCAGTGTTGTTGGCAACTAATTATGTGCATATATTTATCTGTCTATGTGCTTCTTCCAATTAATCATCTATCCTTCTTCGGTGGGTGGCGGGATGCTTCGGTGAGGCAACGTTTATGAGGTGTAGCCTTCATGATGGAGCTTCCACGGTTGGACTGCAGTGTATGCAACATCCTCAGCTTGGACCAGGAGAAGCATTGGGAGAACCAATATCTCTAGGAACCCATCAAGGACCGTGCTCTGTTAATGGCTGCCCAGGCATGGGATGCTACTCCAGTGTTCCACTACTTCATCCTTCAACTGCCCATCATTATCTTTCAAGAGCTTCAACTCTGCCATGCGAGTTTTGCTCGGTGTTGGCTGATGCTTGGGCTTGGCCTCAGCACTCTCTTGTACCAGACTAGGTAGGCAGCTCTCTGTACTAAGAGTCTATTACATAGTAGAGTGAATTTAGACTTGGGCCTGCACACCTCAATAGGTTTTGCATGGAGGGTTGGTCTAGCAGCAAGTATAATGTCAAGCACTGAGCTGTTAAGATGGGTGACACTGGCCTTGGCCTTGGCCAAGTCACTGGACAGTTGACCACGCCTGTGAAGGCAGGACGGTTGAGTTAATCAAGCTTCACCTCTATAATGGCTCCTATTTACAAGCGTTCAGTTCCTACAACATTTCAGTTGTTAGGCTACGAGTTTTAATCGTAAAAGATTATGACCTAACCTGAAAAGAGTTGCTGAGCCAACTCACTGACCTGGGACATAGAGGCCCACCAATCTGAAGACCAATCCACAGGCTTCCGAATTATAAGAACATCTTGACAACATAAATAACTCATTTTATTTCCCACAAATCATCATTCAATAAGGAGATATATAAAGAGAGTTGTTATGTCACACCATTAGATGGAACTGTTGCTTATATGTTTGTGTGTTTGTCAAATGAATTAAATCAGTCCCATCTTGGGACTGAATCTGAGGCCTCCTTCCCCATTATCATCCATCAATTCTAGGGTGGACATGATGATTGTGAAAGGGAAAATGAGAGGAAAAAGGGTGAGAGAAAGAGTGGCTGAGAGTGTGAAACACAAAAGGAAGGTACGCATTCCTATATATATATATATATACTCTCACTCTCTCATGCATGGAGTAAGTGCAACAAATAAATAAAGTACTCTTATATTTATCTTTTATTTACAGAAGGCCGAGGCTCTGGAAGATACTACAACGACTAGTGCTGCTGACGGTGCTTTCCCTCTGCCCTCCAATCTCTCTGCATTACTTGATTTACCATAGACTTCTCTAACTAAACTTGCTGCTACATACTGACGATGACTGTTTTGCAGAATCAAGTTAATCCTGTACTCCCCAGATCATGTTCAAGCAAAGTTGCCTATCTGATCCTGGCATTGTGCGCTCAATTCCATGATACATTGTTTGTAACAAGGATGGATTACATATATAAAACGTCAACTACTATTCTCAAACGTGATGTAAGAGCCACTATAGAAAAGTTTGCATGAATTAGAAGATATAGATCCTGGGTCCTATTAGCTAAATAAAATACTCAGGAGGTTTGCAGTAATCAAGTTTCACTTTTGCTTCTGCTTCTTCATGAGTCGACTTCTGCCAAGGATCTGAAACTTTTAGTATAATTTCCGGTCACATTGTACAGTTGGGTAGACATTAATCCATGTTGCTGCCATAAATGTCAATTTGTTTGTGATGGCAAAATGGTACTGCAGGGCAGTTCACGAGCTGAGTCGAGGCCAAGCTGAGGCTTCTCAAGTCCTAGCAGATCCAGCACGTATTCAAGTCAAGCTCATGCTATTAGAATGAGCTCAGTTTGGTTCGAGCTTAATAAAGCTCAGGGCATGCTGCTCTCGACTAGCGTGAGCTTAACAGAGACCGGTAATTATGCAAACATACAAAGTTCAATAATGAACTGTGAAATATAAACCTCTTTTTAAGAAACAAGCAAGCCTTCCTTGCGCTCAAAGCATTTCTTTGCAACAATATTCTAGGGAACTAAATTTCACATCCTCACATTCAACCTTAATTGAGCTAAGCTAGCCTATCTAGCTCCATCTTGGTCTCAACCCTGTTCAATAAACAAGATAAGAGAGACCCAAGGTCATACAAGTTGGAACTTAAGTTACTCTATCATTGTGCAGCCTTAATAAGGTGCCACAGAAAACGAAGCACAAAGAACAAATACAGAAATGTGATCAGAAAAGCAGCATTGCATAAAATGCATGCTTATGCCTACATCCATTAGGAAAGATAAGGACAGCTGGGTTTATTGCAGAAAGGCAAAAGCCAGACCACGGTAAGAGAGCTTCTTGCAACACAAGGATGCAAGTTAGCTGGGGCATGAGCCTCATATATATGAGGGAGTAAGTGGGTCGGCTCCATTTGTTGATACTTATGTACCTGAATTGACCAGCTTATACTAGCACAACAATTAGAAGACCCATTATTAATGTAGAAAAATGTCAGTGAAGTGGCCAAAGCATCGGTAAAATTTACTGGTGCGAAAAAAAAAACGTCAATGAAAGTAGTGTCACTAAAAGACCGCGGATGAAACACACACGTCAGTGAAGAAGAAATGATTTCAAAAGAATCCTATTAGTAGCCATTATTTGAATTCAAACTCATTTTAAGTTCTAACAACATGGTTAATTGATGCATTAACAACTACTGTTGTAGTTACTATAAATTTGATTAAAAATGGTTGTTCTTTTCCATCGACTGGTTTCCATAGCAAACTTAACCTGTTAGCTTATGTGAGACTGAAGTTTTAAGTCTTACCCATAGTCGCGCAGCAAGTAGCAATTTAGGAAGTACCAGTTTCTAATATTCGACAATGGAAAGCTCAAATTTCATTTGTCATAAGCCTCTTCATTGTACATGAGATTCAAAAATCATCAAGACATCACCTGAAGTCGCCCACTTTGCTTTTACATGATCACTATCTTCAAATTCTACAACAGTGCCTATGGGGGTTCCAAGTTGAAATATCAAGATGCCTCCTCATTCTATGACCAGTACTGTGAGAAAATCCCCAAGATCAACTTATTAGATTGAACTCATCAAGTTTTGCTGTCAGTGCTTGCCAACATATAAACTTAAAGTTTTAGCTCCAATTCTCGCTGTGTGTAAAAGCTGTATAATTAACTGCTCATCAAATTTCTCTATCTAAAGCTGTGTTTGCTTAATTTGATCTTGCGAGGCTATGTTTTTTTTAATCTGTTGAAATAATATTAATGCTTTAGTGGAAGTAAGATTAGCTACATTCGACCAGACATCAGGACAGAAGGAAACCTTGCTGCCATGGGTAAACTAGACTTGGCCTGGAAGGAGATGTGAAAACTTGGGTCTTATACTAGATCATAAATGTTTGGTTCATGAAAAGCAGCCAAATGAGCCATGAAGTCCACTAGTAGTTTCGCTAATGTGTGCTTCATTCTAGTAAACGTGTATAATTCTGCAAAATAATTGCATACATCATGATTTTAGATGCTGCATGTATGTCATGCTCAGGGATTAAAACCCTAGTATTTTTGCATGGTCATACATATGCATGTTATACATGCGTCTAGCGATGGCTAACTTTGTCGCTAATAGTTTAAGTGATAGGACTTGTAGCGACGGAAAAGCTGGGAAGTAGCAACAGTTTTAGTTGTTGCTAAAAATCATGTTTGTTGTTGTGATATCCAATTAACTTTGTCTCTTTTTTTTTTTTTTGTGCTCACTCCAAAATGAAAAAGGTAAGTCACCTCGTAGGAGCAATATTATCAATGGATTCATGAATTTTATAATATAGCGACAGTTTATAGTGTTTTTTTGTGATGGTCTACAGTGCTTTTGAGTACGGGTTTTGTGTCGCTAAAAACGGTCACAAAACATGCATTCCATTGTTAAAAACCTTTGTCTAGCAAGTATGATTGTCACTCATGCACCTTTCACTATAGTTTTTCTTTAGAAAAAAAAAAAAAAAAAAAAAAAANAAAAAAAACCTTCCGACCATAGAAGTAACCGACCGATTATTTAGATGGAATAAAACATTTGGCCTCTCACACAGCACATTAATGGGCAGCGAGATTGGATGAAGGTTCAGATGACAGAATTTTACCTGCTTTCATATATTTTACCTGCTTTCATATATATATATATATATATATATATATATATATATATATAATTGAAATCAGCTGGCTGCCGAATATTGCCAGATGACAACATATTAAAAAACTTCACTAAAACACACTATCATAAATATATTAGCAATTGTTTATTATGTAGTCATGGTTTGTGGTGGTTTTACTGACAGTCTGTGGTACTTATTAGAACTCGCATTTGAATATATGTAGAGAAATTATCAGTTTCATGACCGTCAAATGGATGACCTATAAGAAATCATCTTGATCATTGATCTTTACAAAATAAAAGATCGAGAGAAAATCAAAGAGAAAAAAGAGATATCAAAGCCTGTTGGGTCTTTGTTAGTAAATTGCGCCACCAACTATAAGCAGTAGCACGCACTAACATCATCCAATATTAATTAACTTAATTTGTTGGCTCATGTTTAATGTGAATAATAAAATAGCTTTTATAGGTTGCTATTTTTTTTCACTTTTCTATGCTGCCGAACCACAATGGCCCTTAATTTGAGATGTCAATGTATTCTCAACCATATATGATAACTTGTTAAAACTAAAATTTTAAAATAATTTCTTTACATGCAGGGTTTGAACAAAGTTAGTGGTGTTCTAAACTGCATGATCTTTAAATGTTGGTATATGTAGCTAAATGTTTCTAACATTCATTCAGATCACGCTGGTGTACATGTCATGCATGCACGTGGATGTGTTGAGAGAAAAATTTACGAGATTGAAAAAAATAAAACCGTTTAGCGCCAACAATGGTGAGCGAAGGACGATTTAAAGATACAGCTAAAAGAGCATACAGACAGAGCAAAAAGGTAAGAAACCGTTTAAAAAAGTAAAAGAGAGGGAAGATGGAGATTTGAAGAGACGTCCAGAAGGGTCTACACTGTCCGGAGATAGTTGGAGATTTGAAGAGACGTCCAGAAGGGTCTAGACCGTCCGAGAGAGATAATTTGAAGATGCGTCCAAAAGAGCCTACAGAGAGAGAGAGAGAGAGAGAGAGAGAGAATTGAGAGAGAGAGAATTTAAAGACACATATAAAGAAAGAAAGAATTTAAAGACATATATGGAACAGTGGCGTCCCGCTGTTGTAAACATTCTCAGGGGCACAACACATATAAATAAATAAATAATTATAAAACATTTATGTAAAAACAAATAAAAATTGTGTTGCTGGTGTGGGCAACTGCCCACGTCAGGTATGTAGCTCCGCTACTGATCTAGAAGGACCTGAGGGAGGGAGAGAGAAGAGAGAGAGCAACAAAGTAAGACCGTTTTACTTCAAGTAAAAGAGAGAAGACAGAAAATTTGCAGATGCGTCCTTGTGGGCTCATCCAAAAGAGCNGGAAAAGTGGCGTCAGAAATTTTTAACTGTAGGGCACTGTTGTAAACATTCTCAAGGGCACAACACATATAAATAAATAAATAATTATAAGACATCTATGTAAAAACAAATAAAAATTGTGTTGCTGGTGTGGGCAACTGCCCACGTCAGGTATGTAGCTCCGCTACTGATCTAGAAGGACCTGAGGGAGGGAGAGAGAGAAGAGAGATAGCAACAAAGTAAGACCGTTTTACTTCAAGTAAAAGAGAGAGAAGACAGAAAATTTGGAGAGCCTGTCCTTGTGGGCTCATCCAAAAGAGCCTACAGTGTGAGAGAGAGAGACTTTAATGACACATCTACAAGTGTGGGCTCATCCAAAAGAGCCTACAGTGTGTGGGAGTGAGAGAGAGAGAGAGAGACTTTAATGACACATCTAGAAGATACCTAAAGAGAGAACAGACAGAAAATTTGAAGACATGTCAAAAAGAGAGACGAGCCGTTGAGGGTGCACAGCCTTTAGTGCACAACATCGGTTTTTTTGGCACAAAGGTGAAGAAGTGTGTGCATGTAACCAGCTCCAATATACATTGTTGGTGTGAACAACTGCACGCATTAGTTCATAAAATTTACATTATTTACATATAGAAGCTTCATAATTTTAATTTTTTATATATGAATGCCTCTTAAAATTTGAAATTTAAAGTTAGAGTGCCCTTTAGCTAAAAATTTTTAGCTCTGCCAATGGATGCAAACATATATCTTGAAAGATCTCCACAGTACAAATCAGTGACAGTTCAATACATCTCAAAATTGAACGCACATTAAATATAAAGCAGATACCAAATTTGTTGACAGATCTAGAAGAGTTTACACTTGGAGAGAGAGAGTAAATTAGAATACATATGTAGACGAGCCTACATTTATGTCAAGAGACATCTAGAAGAGCTTAAACTCAAAGGGGGACAGTTTGTAAGAAAAGACAAATTTGAAGACACATCTGGAACAGCCTACATTTAGAGAGAGAATGACAGAAAAATAAGTACAAAACACATCTAAAATATCTAGCTATAGACCAAAAATCAAGAGATTGAGTTGCATGCACGGAGGTGTGCTTGCAACAAATATACGACAAATTTGAAGACACATTTGGAACAGCCTACATTTAGAGAGAGAACGACAGAAGAATAAGTACAAAACACATCTAAAATATCTAGCTAAGAGACCAAAAGTCAAGCGATTGAGTTGCATGCAACAAATATACACCGAAGGGGGATGAGGGTATTTTTTATTTTGATTACAAAGGAGTAGACATTTTAGATATTTTCACTTTTTTACAATCCTTTCTTATCCCTTTTGAGATTCTTTTTGTTTACTTTGATGATGGTATTTTGCCCATTCCTGTGTATCAATTTTTTGTGCGCGCCCCTGTGCACCTAGCCAGCTTTGGAAAGTAAATGCAAATGGAGAATAAAGAGGACATAAATACAAATTTATATCTAAACAAGCTTACTTATAAAAGAGAGAGAAAAAAAAGGAAAAAGCCGATAAAATAGGAATGTATAAGAAAATTTGGGAACAAGAAGTCCTTCATAATGGCACCCTTCATCTCAAGATGAACATTACTACTCAATACCATCAAGATAACACCTTTTAAGAATCTAACTAAGGACGTAGCTACAACACGCCACCCAACCCGACCAATTGTGCACCCATCACTTGGTGAAAGAGAGTATGTATGTGAGTGTGTCATAAGACTGGGACAACCATCACTCAACTTTGGGACACCCAGTTCCTTGAACATGACAAAAAAAAAAAAAAACATGAGATTAGTTGATGATCCTAACGGACTTGGTCAACCTTGACTCGTGACCCACTGAAAGGATGATCCTAGTCGACTCGAGCAACTCATGACTCAGATTGCTGAGTCTGCCAACTATGGGCTAAATGATTAGTTGTCTTGATTTCTAATTAGCTCTCCCAAGTTTATGAATTAGTACTAAAACTTAATTAGGATTAGTTTATTTAAACGCTTAATTACTATTTCATTGAAAATTCATAAAAGAGATAGCCTTCCTCTGTCATTTAACCAAATGAGGCGGACTGAGAAAAGAAGAGCACGGGCCTGAAGCTTGCAACCCTAGCTCCGCTGGGTGCTCAAGTTCGGAAGATTCCATTCAAGGCGAAGGAGGTCAAGCAGCCCTCTAATCTAACGGCCTAAATTACAACTTACAAATTCACTGGGGCATATATAAAATCTTAACTGAGAGCAATCCTCGAGAACAGTCTCGAGAGACGAACAGTTTGCCTTGCTCCAACTGAACAAGGAGGATGGATTCACAATAATGGTCGGTTTATAGGGAATCTTTAACACTTGCGGCCATCTTTTGGGTTTTACATCGGAAATTACGGCCATCACTTTCTTTAATCGTTTGGAGAAAGAAAATTCCGGCAGATAGGCCGTATTCCGGCAATTCAGCGGCTAACCGTGCAGTCCCTGCCTAGAAAGGTGCAGTTGGTGCCAAGAACGGGTGAGGATGGAAGTGAGGATTAGGAGTTGATATGCTCGTGTTTTTGGGTAGATCCTTAATTCTTTCTTACTGATAAATCTCATTGCCTGCTGTCTGGTCCATTTTATAACACGTATTTTTCACTTTCTCTGTCTTTCTCATGGATTTCCATTTTAATTTGTCATGGTTCCTCAGCTGTTCTGCAAACCTGGACACTTTTCTTATGTCGGATTCAAGTTTGATCTGCAGCAATCCGGCGGCTAAACCATGCAACTGTGGGCAGTCTAAAGACTCTCTCTCTCTCTCTCTCTGCATGCTTCTGTGGCGTATTCTTTAGCTAGATTTGGTTCTCTTCGCAGACAAACTCAATCTGCTTTCTGGCTCTTGCATGCCCACAACGGCGCCTTTGAATAATTTAGTGGAATCAGCATTAGCAGATGAAAAAGTTAATTGATCATTATTTTTGGCTCAGGAAAAACGAAGTAACCCTGTCCTGCTGCCAAATTACTCTGATTACAAGACTAAGATTTTAACTGGGAGACATATTATTGTTCTCGGCGCACACAGTTTTTCGATTTCATATTCATGTGAGGTTGCAGATCAAGCTCCATGTGTGTCCTGAGTAAAGGAACTATTGGAATAATACACACACACACACACACACACACATATATATATATATATATATATATATATATATATATATATATATATATATATGAAAATTGAAATCGGCCAACTGCAAAATGTTGCTAAATGGCTAAATATTTGAAATTTATTGCTAAAAGCACCATTAAACTTAAAAACATTGGAAACTGTGGCTGTTACTAATGTTCCGTAGCTAAAATTTTTTTAGCAATACATATTAAATATTAACTATGTGTGAACATTTGGCAGTCAGCTTATTTTAAGTTATATATATATATATATATATATGTATGTATATGCTATCCATTGTTTTATGGCGTTAAAGGGCATAAGGTAACAGGTTTGGTGAGCTAATACTAAACCCGGTGTCATCAGTTAAATAATAGTATTAATTAGCAAACAAACTTTTTTTTTTTTTTTGCTTTGTGTTATTTGTTTTGTATAAGTAACTAATCGAATTTCGAATTTTTGAATAGATATAAACAGTATATGTATTGGTAATTGGAGTAACTAAATGCAGAAAACCGAAGAATACATGAGATAAAGATCCAAGCTCGACGTCTAGACAAAGCGAATTAAATGCGGAGCGTTTAGTTCTGCTTATGGCCACAGACGCAGGCGGTAGCATGGCCAGTTGGCTGCCGATCATGATCCAGAACATTCCGACGGCCGCAGATTTCATCTTCCATGGGGCGATGCTCCTGTTCTTATATACCTTCACCGGCAGCAGATTGCGGCACAACCATCTCACCATCTACACCTTGAACGATCAGGACACAGGTCCACCGAGCCCAATAAGCAAATGGGCAACCCATTTCTGCCGCCTTTCTCGACATTCTCTCGTGTATGTGCACATCCCAATTAACTTTGCTTGTTTCTTGCAATAAACAATATGTAGCAGTGCTTTACTAGCTGCATTTTTTTTAATTTCTTTTTTGCTTAACAATGATATTGGTAAACAAAGTTAATACTTGTTACTATTTTGTGAAAAGAAAAAACTAATTTTGCCCGTTCAAGCCATGTGCCTGCTGATATAATCTTATGTTTTCCCACTTGTATTTTGCTGATTATATCAGGTAAGTTGGCCTTTCGCTCCCCCTTCTCCCGCTCCTGCTCCCCCTCCTCCTCCGTCTCCCTCCTCCGTCTCCCTGCTCCCCCTCCTCCGTTTAAGTTCTAAACTAATATACTTGGGACATCGCTATGTTGATGCAGGAGGAATTTCTCCATCAAACTCAAGGATAACATTT
Source organism: Nymphaea thermarum (assembly GCA_011799765.1). NCBI lineage: Eukaryota > Viridiplantae > Streptophyta > Magnoliopsida > Nymphaeales > Nymphaeaceae > Nymphaea > Nymphaea thermarum. Next base: position 49,649 of record JAANDH010001181.1, read on the forward strand.
CTAGCCAGACAAAAAGTACATTCAGAGATGCTTGATTGTAGTAGAATAATGAAAACATACTCAAGTTTCAAAATATTCGATTGCCTGCTTATTGTAATATCTCCTAATTTTGTAAGTGTAATCTCCGAAGCATGATTATAATTTTTGTTACTTCGTCAAAAGTTACACACATTTTATTGAAATATTCCACCAAAATTAAAGTTTACGTCAATTGTGAAGGTTCGTTTAAGACCTACATATTCAATTTAACATTGACAAAAGATCTGACATAGAATCAAATGGAAGAGGAGAATAAGATGTTGTTTCTATTCATCAAATCAAGGAACCGATTGAACCATTGCTGGGTTCACTGGCCACAAAGCCACATGTGGTCTGGTGTGGGCAATTGCCCACATCAGCCCTACAGAATACCTCTGTTTTCACATTGTGGCCTTCACATATTTGATTATTTATATATGTAATATGTCGGCACGCCTCCAAGCATGGCAGTTTTGGATTAGTACCCCTCAAGCTAAAATTTCTGGCTCCACCACTAGCTGGGTGATACAGGATTTTCAGTCAAGCAATTTCCTGGATCATCTTATAGGACACACACTGAGGAGATAAAGCAGAAAAGACGTATCCTTTTGAATTAATCATTATTTGCTAGTTGAGTTCATTTCCTTCATTTTCATCCAGCTGTTACTTATGAACCTAACTCCCAAGGCATAACATGCTATTTGGTCTCAGGCTGCCAGGAGAATGGAAAAGCGTAAACGTCTGAGGAAGTGCCGTCGACATTCAAAGGAGCGCAACCAAGAAGAAGCAGTAAGTTTTTCTTGCAAATCACCTTCATATATTTGACCTACAACTTATGCTATCATGAAATATGGACAAGGAGAAGAAAGGTTTATCGTTTGGAGTGGAGCTGGGCCTTTGGTTAGTTCTATCTAACCAGTCTTATAAAATAGTTTCATTGTTGTTTTCTGCTGTGTTCTGTTGTACGCTTTAATTCATTCTGCTCTGGTTTACAAGGTGATCTCCTTGTATATCATCCGCGTGCTCAGTTTTTACAAAAATTTAAAAAAAAAATTAAGGAAAAAAATCCCAAAACAAAAAGATAGCCTCTGAATTTGTATAAAAGCACGCTCACGTTCTGATGGAATAAAAGAAATCCAAGCTTAAGCATGTTTCTGCCATACTTCATCCAAAAAAAAACATGTTTCTGTACTTATACCACGAAAACTTGAGTGTGTTTTTTGGAAAAGTTTAATGAAGAAATGATAGGATGGGTTTAGTAATTGGAATCTAAAAATAACGATCTAATGGGCAGTGTAAATTCTTTTCTGTATATTAGATTAACATTATTTTGAATTCTTCAGGATACGTGTGTCCCTACAACCTCTGATTATTAAATAATGATCGTTACTACATTACCATGTTTGCAATTCTGTGTGAAGTTTGAATCTAATTATAATTTCATGACTAAATTTATTTGGTTTCAGGAAGAAGTAGACATGCAGATAAGAGAACTGCAAAAGTTGATCCCCAACTCCACCACTGTGAGGATTTTTCTGATACGTCTGTTTTTTTTTTCTTTCTTTTTTTCTTTCCTTAGACAATGTCTCGATCAACTCTACGCAGTAAAGAAACCTAAGTTCGTCAAATGAGACGCTGTGTGATGTGGTCATTGAATTTTCAGATTGATGTTGACTGTGTGCTTGACGAAGTGATTGAATATGTGAAGTACCTTCAGTCTGAACATCATGTAAGCTCTCTAGCAACTAGCTTCTCTTTCTTTCATTTAATTATCTTTCTACTTTTTGGCCTCAAACTCAAGATTTGGCAGCTTTGTTCCCAGATATAAACCTTTACATTGGTATAGCTAAAGTTAATTTCCAGGGGTCTCAAGAAGCCTAGTTTTATACCAAGTCACATGGTTAACGGAACACAGGTATGGGTACAGACACGACAATGTTAAAAAATGTGGGTACGACAGGATATATGTATGCATATATGCAAAATAATACAAAAAAGTTAAAACGAAAACAAGATTTTAATAAACAAGTGATATAAATAAAAACATTATATGTCAATGAACAATAACTCTAAGAACAAAAAAAAAAAAGTAAGGTGGAAAAAATTAAATCAAAGTAAAATTAAGCAGTTTGGATCTAAAGGTACCAAAATGTGTTCAAGTACCCATTTTGGGTACGGGTACGGTGACACCGGTACGTGGACCTTACTGATTTTATATGTTGAGGAAGCAAAATCACAAGTAAAACATGTTATATCTGTGCGGCAAGATCTTCCACCTTGTGGGTGGTTTTCCTGTTAATTAGAAGAAAATATAAAACTGCTTCCTTCTTCAACTGTTCGCAATGAAAATTTTGCTTTCTTTACAGCTCGATTTGTTTTGTATACAGTGAAGCTGAAGTTTATGATTTTGAAGCAACCATCATTGTAGTCCTATATAAAGTACATGTATATCAAATTAGATTTGATCATTGTAAATTAAAAGAACAAACTAACAAAGAGGTTTCGATCTGACAAAATCAGTGTGTTGTTTTCATGTCTTATACAGTTTATAGGACAATAACTTCTCTATTTTTTAAGGAAAACAGAAAAAAACATAAAAGGTTTTCGGTAACAAGATCTGTGACTGGTACATCTTGGATGCTCTCATCAGGCAACGCTGGAAGCAATGAGGTCTTGGGGAATTGCATTGGCTGCTTCCACAAGTGTCCGCAGCGTCCAATGGGGCCAACTTTGAATCTTGGAGCTTCTTTTCACTATAGCAGGCCATATTAAAATATGATGCAAACAATTTTAGTAATTGTGGAATAAATATTGTAATTTTTGTTTCAATGTCAGAGTTATGATATAGTGAATTTAGGGTTTAATGTCAAGAGTTATGACATAATAAATTAAGGTGGTAATGGGGAGGTTTTCTATTTTTAATGTCTTTTAATATCATGTTTGTAATGGCAGAAGGTTTATGAGTCATAAGTTGAGTGTGTCTGGGTAGCCAGGTGCCTTGGTTTGTGTCATTTGTATCAAGTGTAAGGTGTGCTAAGGTAGCCTTGTGGGTGTCTTGAGTTATATGAATGCTCTTTTCCTTTAATTCAGAACTTGTTTTGCAAAGTTCATTGTGTACAACATAAAGTTGTTAACTAATGCTACAAGTGTAAAATATCCTATCTCATTTTTCACTTTGTTCGTAAAAGATTAATTGGCATGATAATTCTTTACCGGTATAATACCTAAGGGTCTGATGCCTATATATATATTCGATGCTATTGACATAAATTTTGACAAAAATAATTAAACCCGAGCTCACTTTAATGAAGCTATCTATGTTGCTCAACTAACTAACAAACTGTTTTATATAATGGATCCATGTACAAAACTTTTTTAATTGATTTTGTAACTATTTCATAATTAAATAAAAATCAAATAAAAATTCGAAAAGGTCCATTACTGATAAATTAAAACCCAAGCAAAATATTTCAAGTGCTTCTTTAACTTCCCACGCTTTTATTTTTTCGTGGCTAGCATTTTATTCCATTTGTGGTTTTTTCTCCACCATCAACATTGTCTTCCTCTTACTTTCTTTTTATTCTTCTCTCTCTCTCTCTCTCTCTCTCTCTATATATATATATATATATATATATGAAAATATTATTGTACAGAAACTTGGGTTGCAACGCAATCACAATTGTTGCCTTCCTTGAATTATAGCATTTTGTGCATATATAAGCTTTCTTCTAATCTTTCTTTGAAGAAAGATTAGGAAATCAACGCCCCAAATTATCATTGAATAGTACTCAACCGGTATCCACACAGCAGGTAATCAACGGCCCAAATCAAGCTTACCGATTTGTTCAGTGTTTATCTCAGTGCTGCCTGAATCACCCGATACGTGTCGGACCGCCCCATAACTGATATCATGATACAAATGGGTCTGAGATATATATAATTAAGGATCCTATTTTGGATCCATTTAATCATATCTAGATAAGTGAACCGGAGAGGTGAACATTCACTTCTTTCTCCGGTTGTGGCAGCTTCCTTCACGTTTCTAGGGATCTGCTTCCTTTTAGCAGACAATCATCAGCATGAATACCAGGTTGCAGCGGCTGATCATCTACAGAAAATGTGATTCTTCATCATTCTGCCCTGCTTCCTTGATCATAGTCTGCAAATTTTTCTTCTTGTACCAATAGGATCATATATCTTGTAGATGGAAGGAGGTTGGTGCAGCGGATTGGGCATTGGCTACACGGGAAAAAGACAGAGTTCGGATCCTGTAGGCAGGGGCGGAGGTAGGTGTGTGAAACGTGTGGGCAATTGCCCACACAAACCCACAAAAAAGTCTTATTTTCATATTGACACCTTGGGCAATTTTCCTCAATTGCATGTTGATGTCCTTTAAAAATTTAAAATTTATTAGTAGCACCCTTTGGACAGAAATTTGTTGCTCTGCCTCTGCCTCTGCCTATAGGCACTGCCTTCTGCGAAAGCCCGAGCAGACGTTGGTCATGAGCGTGGTTTCAACTTTCTCCATGCTAGAAAGGAAAAGACAGGTAAAATTGGTAATGCAAATGGGAAAGATATTGATAATTTTACTCATGATTGTATCCTGCTTTCAGTGTGGCAAGTGCAGTTTAGCTGCAGAACAGGATGGTGATTGCTCCTGATACTGAGATGTGCGTAAGATTGAAAGTTCAACGATGTTAAAGTTTTGAATTTGCTTTAAAACATCCCTACTCATTCAAGTATACGGATCTAAGAACTTCTATGCCTTAAACCAAGGAGATTGAATCCGCCCAATGAAAATTTCGAAGAAACACTTCGAGGAATTTCTTTCAAAATGCAATTCCGCACGGTTATCTGATCATCATCATCATCCCTTTGCTGATCCTCTGTTAAAGGAAAGGAGATCAAGTCACCTGTTGATTGACCTGCAACACCAAGGGGAACCACATATGCTCTCCTGGTTGGAACCAATCAGGAAATATGACAGCGCTATTGCTGTTTGACCTGCCCACCAAGTGACCTGTTCCTGGAATTTTTAGCTCCATCAGTGGAGCTTCACCTTTTTGCACACATGAATGTACGCGTGTGTATGTGTGTGCAGCAGAACATAGTGTATTGTAGAATGCCAAAAAAACAGAATATTTTGAACAGTCCGTGGTAAAAACAGAATATCTTTATCTGTTGTCTGTACACCACATCTTTTCATCATTTAAACAATAAAGATTGATAATATCATGAAAAATGTCACTCGTAATCTAAGAAATTTTTCTGTCGAATGCGTGTTGGACTCAATCCTGGTTATCTGGAGATCTGCAGGTCGGCCCTGAGGAGGGTAAAATTCAATTTCTACATTCTTGGAGAAACCTGCCTCCAGGGCTTAGGCCTCTGTATCAACAAGACTTTTCAGATCATAACCGACTCTGGATGTGAACATGATCAATGGTTCATTACTAAAGTCAGATACTAAAAATGCGGCCTTTTTCTTTCTTTTGATAATTATGGCAGAATAGGATCATTAAATTGAACTAGAAGCACAATGATATGATCTTTATTTCTTCCTGGAGTTTGGTTCAACGAGTAGATTTGAAGTAAATGAACTTATCTTGCTTGTCAACCATAATCGAGCAGGCATCCTCAACTGCAAGAGTACACAATTCTGTCATAAAAAGAAATTGTGTTCATCCAAGAGCTCAGCAAATCTAACTAGGTGTATCAGCTTAAGATATTCAAGATAAATGAGATCAGCCCTTTCATACAGTTTCTTTTGGCATAGCCTGGTAGATGTCTGCCTAACCCCATCTTACAGCCAACTGGATGTTACAAAGCAGCAAATTCCACTGAAGAACTAATCAAAACTTCTGAAAAATTTGCTTTCAGAGAAGGAGAAAATGATTGCTACAATGATCGATTAAAGAACTCTGTTAAGTTTTCAATGCACACCGGCACAGTTATAGCTGTAACCTTTTATCATTTGATGGATGTTAGGCACCACATCCGCCACCGCAAGCGGCACCACAGTCAGCTCCACAGGCACTCCCTGCAGCATCAGTACCTCCTCTGTCCTTGACTGCACCACCAGCACATGTGAATATAATGGTAGAGAAGATTATCAGCGTCATGAATCCCATCCAAAGCAAATTCAACTCATCATGAAGGCCGACAGGTCCATCTCCCACCTCCTTCCGACTTCTCAACATCTTTCTTCCTTCTTCTTCTTCTTCTTCTTCTGCTGCTGCTGCTGATTCTTGAATGCTATAGATGCTGAAGGTTTTCCGACGTTATTTAAGACAGCAACTTTCTTGATATATAGAGGGTAGAAATATCAAGTACTACTTCTCATTATTAATTTATTCATGCGGAGTTAGTCAATGGGCAATCAACCTTTTGTGTAGGAAAAGCAAAGTGTCGGGATTCCTTTTGAACGGTACATGAATGTATAACATCCATTTGATGTTTACTATTAGTTCAACCAATTGACCTTCTTTTTCTCTTAGATTAGTTTAGTTTTGCAGGGACTTAGATCCTTAAGAACGGAAGAATATAATCCATACGTACATAGGAGGATGATGGTCGCTGCTAAATCAAGATTTTGTCTTGAGTTGGTATTCCATATATAACATACAACCAAAATCATTTCTACAAGTGAATATATTAATAAGGTTCATGGGTGTTGTCACTGAAAGTTCCTGAACCAATTGGCAATCTCTTTAGGCACAACACAGACAGAAAATTCTCCACTTGGCTTGTGGATTCCGATGTGTTGAATGACGATGAATCGCTTTTTAGAAGAAGGTTAATAAAAAGATAGTGCAATACTGTTAGGAAGCACAATAGATTAATGATATGCTAGCCGCCCGATGTGGCATTAGAAAATATAGAACCACCTTTTGAAATTTGAAGCAGAATGAAAGCAAGCCTAAATTAGTTTTTCGTTACTTTTCAACAACTTGAAAACCAAGCAAGTTTCCTTATATGTTGGGCTTCCGAACTAAGAATTGAATGCCTGCCATGCATGATCAGATCGTCTTCTTCAGCTTAAGGTTTCTACTTCCCATTGCTTTAGCAAGGTTTGCATAATCAGGGCATTGGATCGAATCTTCCATATAAAATATCTAAACTGATCTAAGGGCGGTGAACAAAGTTATAATTTGCTTAACAAATGAGCAATCATATGCTTCAAAACCAGTGATAAACTAAAGAGATTAACGTAAACTCAGGCAATCAAAATATACTAAGATATAATTGGCGTAGGTGGTAAGCACCAAGTTGCTTTGTTCCGCAGCCCATGTGGTAAAAAATTGTGGATGAAGTTGAATCTCTTAATGTTTTTTGGTCCACCAACAGTGTAAAGCAAATAAACCAATACAGATATTTTCGGCCCACTTGCACGCCTATGGCCCACTTTGCAAAAATATCTAAAATCTTTTTGTTAAACGGCTATTTTTTTATGTGACTTGAAGAAACTGCACCAAAGCAGAGGGACTTCGTTGTTTGCATGGTGGTAAAAAATTTCAAGGTTAATACTTTCCACCCCATAACCTATTTGGGTTTTGATTGAATATCTAACTGAATTGTTCCAAAACGATTAGATACGGAAAAAAAATTAATATAAGAAATCAGATCGAATTCGGATTTAAAGATAACATCCAATTGGATTCATATTCCAATATACAGATTTGGATTGGATTTAATTATATAAATAAATATTCTACATCTGCTCTTATGTTTTGAAAATCGGTTGTATTTGGTTCAAAATTTGGATTTGGATTCAGATATGAAAGTAAAAATCGAATTCAGATTGTGAAATCGAATTTCAGATTCAGATGACTTTTATTTGTTTGCATTTGAATCTAACTATGTGAAAGTATCAGAAAAACAGATACAATTAAGAGTATATCTGATTTGAATTCGATCCATTGACATCTCTACCTACCTATGTCTGCTCATGAGGAGTCTATGAGAATTGAACCAGCGGTGGCATCTTATTTATTCCCCAGCGTCTGTTGTCAAATCCATTTGAAAGTAAACTTTGAATGTTTTAAAATCTGATCAGGATTAATGGAATGAACAAAAAGGCAATAGGTTTGGCCACAACCCACTATAACCTTTTTCTCCCCCATCTTGAGATCTTCTTGTACCTTCAACCTTTTTTTTTTTCTAGATATTGGACACACAATTGGCGCAACACAAATTATTGTACTCTACTCCAACAATGAAAGGTTGGTCAACTTTCCCTTTTGGAGATGATCTAAGGTGGCTGATTTGCTTTTCAAATCAACCATTCATCTGGTTTGCTTTATTAGAGAACAAGTCCTGGAAGTTGAAAGGTGGAGTAAAATCAAGCTAGATTCAATCTCACCATCCATCAAAGTCGATCGCAAGGACATCGGATCAATTTCGCACTGGGGCAAAATGATTTCTAAAGTAAAACTGGTTTAAGATCTCTCTGTCTCTCTATCTTTGGTCAATGAATGTGTAGCTGTTGGACAGCGGCCCTGAGCCCTATCCTTACATCTCGTAACTGCAAGGGGGTCCACTTGCAGATACGAGCAAGAGATTTACATTCAAAATTAAAAGATTTACATTACCTCCCTCTAACAGTAACCATTGCTGGGCATCAGGAAATCCTGGAGGTGGTCTATAAAAACCCAGCTAATCTGAAACTTAGGGTTAATGGTGAGATTACCCTAGCTGGTCCCTCCCAAAAGCAAACACCAGAACCTAGCCTAACCCTGTTTTCTCTTATGTTTTTTCCTCTCCTTCTCTATCTATCATAGTTGATAACTCTTACGTTGGAGAAACCGCTGGTGAACCTGCTGCGCAGACTCAGAGCCGATCACAGACGCTGTTCCGCTGCCGAAGATCTCACAGTAGCGTAGCTGGTTGGACCTGTGGCGCATAGACAGCACGACTCAGGTTCAGTTCCCATGAGCATTACACATTGGTCGGTGGTGAAAGTGAGAACTAAGGTCTTGGGGGCTTTGAGGAACTGAGCTTGGACTCAATTTGCAAGCTAATTGGCATTAGCAGGTTGTAAACTTGGCAGTCTGCGAGAGACAAAGCCACCTCCCTTTCACTCACCTTCAAGAGTCACTGCTTCAAGACTTTGGTGGTTTTATGGTATACCATTCAACTCAAGTGTTGCATATGTCACCGTAGATTCAACTGGATGCACTCAACTGGATGATACAATCTGCAGGTACCGTAGATTCAAGTAATTACTAAGAAACGGAACTGGAAGAGTAAAAAATTAAGTTACTTTTCCCACGAGGAAGAAAATACACTTAAACAACAAAGCAAACACTCCTCAACAAAAGCAAACATTTCCCTCACATATTAAAGTTAACGCGAGGGCGCACTAGTATTTATGAGTGTCATAGTGCTTTCTAAAATGTAAAGCTGTGAACGAAATAATGTGGGTGTAGAAAGGCAAACAGTAGCAAGAAAAGCCACTCACTTTTAGAGCCTTGTTGGTACTTTTTATGCCATCCATAGTGAAGGTCCACTTGGAGTTTTCCACCGTCCACTTTGCCGAAAGATGAATCGTGCACATCGGCAGCAGCCATTTTCAACTTTAGAATAGAATTGTATATGGAGATACAGAAAGCATAAGTACGCATGTGTCGTTGCTTGCAGGTTCTCTAGCTTCTGATACAACAGTTTCTCAATTATTGACAATCTAGCCTGCTTAATTTGTACATAATTGGATTTACGAGCGTCGAAATATCATTTTTCAAAATATATAGATATGAAAAATAATTTTTTAAAAAATTTACATTTAAATTTTTAAAAAATATATTTTTAAGGTGAAGGAGCCAGGGCCTTTGCGCCCCCCCCTTATGGTCTGTTTGTCATCTTCTATCCAGTGGCGGAGCTAGAAATTCCTGGCTAAAAGGCACTTTAAGTTTAAATTTCAAACTTTAAGGGGCACTCATATGCCAAAAACTGAAAAATAATGAAGTTTTTGTATGTATATAAATACATTTTTAGGCTGGTGTGGGCAGCTCCCCTAGTGCTTATATATATATGAGGTAAGCAAAAATATTAAAAGACATACCCATTTTCATCAGCCAGTTTCTTTTTCAATTGGAATTGATCAAGTTTATATTTAATATTGTAGAAATTTATAACAAAATTTATAGCAAAATCATTTACTCCGCTTCGAGGGGCATAGCTCAAATGGGGAGGTTAAGACGGATTACGCACATATTCCTAGTGCAATTTGCATAGAACTATGTTTCTATACCATAAAAGGGTAGGTCCTACATGCAAGTTGAAGCACGTGAAGATGTCACAGAGGGGGAGGAGGGGTTGCTTCAGCTCTCGCTCGCGGTTGGATATTAATCATCCTACTCATCCCAATCATTTACTCCATTTTCACTTTTTCCAATATAAGCCTATAGATTTATCCCCACTTTTTCAATGGTGATTATATTAATAAAAGGCCACATCTTTTCTTAAAAACTATCAAATAGTGGCCTCAAATTAATCTTCAAATTAAACATGAGTTTGCTGGGATTTTTTTTCTCCAATTTATTTTCCACTAAATTGCAGTACTGCTTCACTTTCAATTTCAGATCTAGAATTTACCAATATTATTTAACCGTCAACTTAGAAAATTGAAATACAATAGGAGTTTTCTATGTCAAAATCTTTCTTAAAATGAAATCTAAAACATCATCTCTCTCTCTCTCTCTCTCTCTCTCTCTCTCTCTCTCTCTCTCTCTCTCTCTCTCTATATATGCACTATATACAGTGGTGAAGCCAGCAAAATTGGCTGGAGGGGCACTTGTTTAAAAATACAGAGATCTGGTGGGGCACTTATATATATCTATAAAGATAAATATTTAAGATTTTTATTTAAAAATAAATAACTTTTAAGAGAATGGTGTGGGCAACGGCTTATACCAGATGTATAGTGCATACTAAATCCGACACATTAGAAGAGACTCCATTATGATGGAGGGCAGGTTGCCTGTGTGTTTATGGCATTTTCTATTTTGTCAAAGGTAAATTTCTTATTTAATTTAGAAAATCAAGGTCTTGTCCAATCTTTTACCATTTGTCTGTACTGGTAAGGCTACACAATGAGTCGAGCCCGAGTCACTCCAAAAAACTTGACTTGAGTTTGACTTGTTTATAAACGAGTTGAGCTTGAGTTTAAGTTTATAGCCAAAATGTTAAACTAGTTGAGTTCAAATTGTAAGAACTCGACTCGTTTAAACTCGGCTTGGCTTGGCTTGAACTATGTAAAATCAGTTCATCATAATTGAATTAGTTAAACAAGTTAAATGAGTTGACGAGTTAAACGTGTCAAAAGAAATGAGACAAGTTAACATAAACAAGTTAAGTGAGCCGAACTCGAGCTTGACATTTGTATAGTCGAGTCAAGTTTGAGCATCTTCTATGGAGCTCAACTTGAGTTCGAGCCAAGCTTGAGCTTGACATTGTATAGTTGAGTCGAGTTTGAGCTTGTTTTATTGAGCTTAAAATGAGTTCGAGCAAAGCTTGATCTGGAATTTTTTTTAGTCAAGTGGACCTAGATCTGCCCAGCCTGAGCTCGACTAGGCTTGTGTGCAGCCGTACGTATTGGGGCTTGTTTTCTTCACCTTAGCGGCTGTTTAGCAAGAGAAGCTATACATGAGTGTTCGATGAACATGTCCCAATTTATGAGTAGATTCATGAAACTCTTAAATAGTGTTCCTCTTACCAAACACCCCTTCATTGAATTCAATTGGATAGACAAATGGATTGAATCCGAATTACATACTGCAAAGAAAGAAAGGTAAAGTGAAGGACATGCCCTGCTTCCCATTGCCAAAGAGCAACGTTGAGGGAGTTAATCAATTGCTGCATGGACATAAGTTTCCAAAAGATCACCAATATTTTGAAATTGAAAAAAGATTAAACAAGTTAAAAAAAAAATAGTTTTGATTCCTTCACATAGCACTTATTTCCAAAAGTTCAGAGGCTTACAGATATCCAATTTTCGTCAGATTTCTTTATGTAATAGTACTGTTAAATTGATTCAATGAGAAGACCTCTATCCAAACTTCACTTTCCGAATGCCTCCCCTATCGGCAGATTGGTAGCCAAGAAGTAGAGTTTTGTGAAAGCCAATGTAAAATGGAGACTGGAGATGGATGTGAGAACCCTTTGTTGAAATGATCTTCTTGCTCGGTAGATCTGGATTTGCTAGATCCAAATCGAACCTTTTCTTTTATTTATTTGGATCCGCATTTTTAGTGTTTAGTGTGGTGCATAAAGACCACAAATCCTTTTCTTTTGGTTTTAATTTATGATTATTTTGAGAGAGAGAGAGAGAGAGAGAGAGTTTCGGGTCTATGATTATTCTTTAGGCGTCATTCGGCAGTAACGACACTGCATATGTGTGTTCCATGAATATATTCCGGATTGGAGGCAAATTCATGAAACATTAGAATAAGTGTGTCACAAATTCAGCTTAATATTTGGAGAAGATTCATTGCACACTATATATATATATATATTAATTAAATATTTTTTTTACAATTCAGCCTTATATTATATATATTATCTTAAGAGTGATTTGAGGAGAAACTTTTTATAAAGTTAGTCATTTTCTTACATAAATAATGATTTCTTAACAGTAGAAGCCTCAACCAAGTGGCCCACTGAATCTCCTGAGTTCATATCAGAGCCAAAACGAAGGAGAGGGTCAGGGCAGAGAGAGTCTCTAGGTCCATAAAGCGAGAGTCCACTTCTGATAGGGAAAAGATCGAAGAATTTCGGAAATCTATTAACGGATCAATGGTGTCACTGAAACAACTGTTAAAAGATCAGGCTTCATGGTGAAGAATAAACTTTTTCATGGGAGAAGGCAGATTGAGGCATGCATGCAAGAACCAGCGGAGAGGGTGCATAAATAAAGGGGATAACTTGGTGCCACAATGTGAACGGAATTGCTAGCTTTATCTTTTCTGAACATCAGATTCTTTGTCTTTTTTACGTGGATCAAGATCACTTTCATGCGCCGCCGTCTGCGCTGATAATATCTGCGGTTTGCAATTAAATTCGAACAATTAAAAGTTTGAGTTCTATTGCTCGATTTCACAAAAATTAACGCACTTTCATTGCACCCAATTCATTATCTGACATCAATTAGTTGCAGACTAGGCGTCGATCCATCCACCTGAAAATTAGCTCATCTGTATCGAGTGCATTTTTTGTGCTGTATAATAGTCAGGTCAGGAAAGGCGTAATTTTCTCTGTCAGTTCCTTCATATAGAAGTCCTAGGGGCTTCTGTTCAGATCGTTCTGTATTACAGCCGAACAGGAAACACCGCCATGGCCATTGATTTTCAGATCGATGTACTGCTATCAACATACAGACAAGCCTACCACGGGCATATTTGTGGTTCCCTCTTCTCATTTTGGTTCCCAGAGCAGTGAGTGAAACCAGTGTACTGAAAGTCAGATATATCTGGAACTTACTAATTATCTGGATATTTTCATACTTCCACAAGAAGTGCTGTTTTTCAGAAGATTACCTATTTCGAGAAATCCATGGCATGCTTGATGCTGCCCATTTCAGAGTTTCCTCTACCGCATATATTTCCTGTTGAAAAACTTTCTAGAAGTCAAGCTTCGTATATTTAAAAACCTTGTAGAGAAGTAGTAATGCTGTTAGAGTGGCATGAAAGTACTTTGATTTGTCCATTAACATTGTTTAACTGCTTTAATAAAGAGTTGACAATTAGATAATGCAAGAAAAGAAGGTAAAACCCGGAGCTCTTCAAGGTATCCTTCAGATCATAATTGAATGTTTTATGTACACGAATATAGAGAAACATTGTTTAACTGCTTTAATAAGGAGTTAACAATTAGATAATGCAAGAAAAGAAGGTGAAACTCGGGCTATTTAAGGTATCCTTCATATATTAATTGAATATTCATTTTTCCATTTAACTTTCTTTCCATTGCAGATGTCAATGGCTTCTTGTATATAAGATGCACTCAATTCAAATATGATATCCCATATTACTTGGAGAAAAGGAAGGTTGAGAGAAAAGTTAACGTGATGACTAATCACATTGGGACGATCAGTAGACTATTTTCGATACCCAAATCAAATAATGCGTATTTCAAATTCTTGTTTTTTTTTACCTGTCATGTTTGGGTTCATCTTAATTGCCAACCCTGCAGTACCCAATAATTTATTTTCAAATATACATATATATATGTACGTATGTATGACAGAATTATATATATATATATATATATATATATATATATATATATATATATATATATATATATATATATATATATATATATATATATAATTCTGTCACTTTGGATTTTCCATACACAGTTCATGTTGGATGATGACTGACCCCTTGAATGCCCGAGGCGTGATCAATCCAAAGTAATCAAAATATGTGAAGCAATTAACATATAGCATCAATTGTCACTTTCCAAAGGGCCCGTATACCTCTAAGCCAATAACCATCATCAAATTTTTCTCTCTTAAGATTGGCATCTAAATAAATATTATTTCTGAAAACTCTTCTAACGTTTGATGGTATGACAAGAAGCATGCTTAAGTTTGAATTTTTTGTTTTAACCACTTCTTTTGTAGGTAACCCAAGTGCTTAAATGTAACAGCCTAAACCTAAACATGCTTCCATAAGATTTTCGGTAAAAATTTGCCTTGGTAGAAGGGTTAGGACTTGAACAGAAACTTAAAGTTGCCACACTTTACAAGCGCATCTTACCATTTGCCGGTATCATACTCTTCTGAAATTTATCACTAAAAGCCATTCAAGAACTTGAATTTGTTAACATGCTTGCAATAGACAACCTTATTCAAGAGAAGACCATTCTATATACGACTCATGGTTGGTCTGATTTAACAAACACTGGTAGCCCAAACATCAAAGAAAGTGGTCGAGTTACTGAGTAGAGTTGCAAACTGGTAGGATCCGAGAGCAAAATCTATTGGAAGTTGGATTGCAATCAGATTTGGTATACTAGAAATTGACAACAATCCTCCAAACCAGATCCACTCCAAGACAGACAGACGCAATCCAGTGAAGTAGATATGATCTTGTAGAACCAGCAATCTGGCTAACAACAGAGCTGCATCTCTGGATGAAAACAGTGCACGACAGTGAAAGGATTGGAAATTGGTTCCAAGAGTATTGCTTTCCCACTTTTGGAGAGCCAGAATTTATTGGAAAACTTTATCCATTCTGTAAGCGTTCTTTACTTTCCAAGAAATTTGTTACAGATGAAAGATTCCAACCCGTTGACAGAAAATGACTGGCTATCTAAGTAACATGAACCCTTCAAAAAGGTTCCCACACCTGAGTAGTACAGCAACTGACGATTTGCTTTTTGAATCACTGTTAAAACAATAGCTAGATAATTGTAAATTGTGTCCCTGACCGTCATGAGTGGACAATCGATTTCCAGCTGTTCCAGCCAAGGTTTATGCATGCTCAACATTTAACACAATGTGTAGGAAAAAGATCAAGACAGATTTAGAAACATAAATTAAGCATGCGTACTACATACTCTTATTATAAGAAATTACAAAGTATTACAGGAGGATCTCAAAGCCAGGGTCACCTACTCCCATTTACGTCCCAATTGAGAAATCCTCCATGGCCCCTGGTATTGTTGAATGTATATACAGCCCCAGAGACTGAAACAGTGAATGAACCATAATTTAGAAATCAGTCACGAATCACTGCTCATGATGCACAGTGTTGTCAACAAATGAGAATTTACAAGAATGAGAAAAGAAAATTGAAAATTATAGTGACAAAAAATCGCATCATTCACTGGGAAAGCAAGCCATGTAGAAGCATACCATCATAGCCACCAATTACTGGATCTTCTGCAAGGAGAAGAGGCGTATCCAGATCAACAAACCTGCAGAAACAAAGCCCTTAGATACGATGAATCTATGCAAAAATCTAGGAATGGAACAATACCCAAGTACACAGATTTGTTGGAAATCAGTAAAACTAAAACAACATCAAACTTCAGGAGGCATAAGCAGCTACTTGAAGCATCCAAGTCCAGCAGCTAAATGACCAGAAAATCCCATAGCTAGTCGAGTTTCAACCATGCCACCGATCATCAATGCTAAGCCAGCATTTTTGGCTGCCTCAATAATCTCAAGAGCACCAATAACTCCAAATTTGGCAATCTTTATATTGATCACATCCGCAAGTTTTCCGTATATAATGCTTTTAACATCAAGAATGCTGCGGCAGCTTTCATCTGCTGCGACAGAAACGCCAAATTTTTCTTTGGCAACCTTGCTAACATTACCAAGGCCTTCCCAGTCGTCCCGGTGCACAGGCTGCTCGAAGAGAATCGGAGCAACTCCCATTTCTACAAAGGAAGAAAGAGATATGATGATGACAATGCCAACAGATGATAACTAAAAGAATAGAACAGAACCACTAAAGCAATCATCATTGAGGGTCATGACAAAGATGAATCCTGTGAGGAAGCCTTGCCCTTGTAAAGATATGTCATGTGTATTGACCCAAAAATTATGGAATTAAAAGGGTTGAAGCAGTGCAAGAATCAGAAGAAGAAAAAACATGATGTGAAAAAATCAACCCGAAATCCTAGTTTGTTAATCAAATATTCGCACAAGCTTTAAGTATCAAACTGAGATCAAACATTTGCACATGTACATGTGTGCTATGTGCACTGCACACGAACAAATAGAGATGCATAAGAAGGCTAAAGCTTCTCATTCAAAAGTTGGTTACTTGTTTAAGCAAAATTATAACTTGGTGGATTACCGAAGTTACTTGGACAACCTACCATTTAGCTTCTCAAGAACTTCAATTGCTTCATCTGCAGTGTAGCCTTCATTTGCATCCAAGATAAATGAGAAATCTGGATGTGCTATTTTTATAGCTCTCAAAACTTCTATATCCGCATTCAGGTTTTTCCCAACCTTAAGCTTCAAAGTTTTAAACCCCTGCTTGGAGTACTCTGTAGCAAGTGTGGCTGCTTCAGCGGGTGAGACAATTGGAATCTGCACATGCAGACGAAAAATGAAACAATTGCGCAAAACTTCAACAAGGGTAACAATTAGTAGTCCGCTCTTCGGCAGTACTTACTGTAATATCAGTTGTAAGGGAGTTTGAAGCACCACCAAATAGTCTCCAAAGAGGAACCCTTACGCTATTAGCCACTGCATCAATAAGAGCCATCTCAACTCCGGCTCTAACCTAGAGAACATTGCAAAAAAATGCTTGAGACCTTTTATGGATTTAACCGCGCATGAGACACTGAATAGTTCACTGATGAAGCTATGTTAGCAGTGGTGCAGAAAGGAAAACATTTGAAACCTCAAATATGCTCTTATTGGTGACGCCAACAAAAAATGGAGTTGACTAGAATGTATTGTGAACAAACCCCACTTGGAACAAGCAAGAACGAGACTACACCGCTCCATTAGCTTTCCCTCTGATTTTCATTCATTTCTTAAGAAATGGAGAAAATTCTTGAGCTCTTTCAGTTCTATATAGATTTACTGTGTCTTGCCAATCATATAATTTATCTAACCTAATTAGCCCGCTAATTTTGTGAATAACCAAGCGTTTTTATGGCTAAAGGGATCTCCCTCAGTTATGAACACTTAAAACGATGTATTCTCTTTCCTCTTGTTCCCCCATCAAGTACAAGCACACCCCATATTTTCACTGTTAAGTAGCAGAAAGTCAGAACTTTAACCCCAAACGCCCAATGATTCGACCAACACCAATCAGAAAAACACTCAGCTTGAGGACATGGGGATCACAGCTCACCAAAAAGAGAAACGAGGGAAAAAAAGAACAGAAAAGGAGAAAGAAGAAAGAAATCCAACTCTATCTCCAGGTTCCTAGATACTCACTGAAGCAAATGCATGGCCAGGAAGCAACTGATTGATGTCGCTCAGGAGATGATCCAGCGTCTTGGGATGAGCCTTCTTCAAGAAATCACAAGCCTCCTCTGCTTTATCAAGCGCCAGCGGCTGGTCCTCTGCCGTAACCGAAGGGAGGATCGGCGCTTCTCCCCATCCAACACTGCCATTACTCAATTCGACTCTGATTGCCACGTTCTCCACCTTCACCAATTTTGAAGAGGCAATTGTGAAGGGAGAGATCAATGGCACATCAAGAGGCCGTCCCTCCGCTTGCTTCACATCGATGTTGAAGGTCTCCCTCAAGCTCTGGAACCCAAAACTCGTGGTGGAAGTCATGCTTCTGCAGACGACTGTGGGAGAAAACTTGTGGGGATTTCGTGAGGAAGAAGACGACCCATTAGGGATTCTGGGGAGACCAACAGGGAGCAAATGGGAGTATGCAAGGGCGGCCATCCTGTACACAGGGAAGAGAAGAAAAAGAAACTATTAGTTGAGCTTTTCTTGTATTCCCTGCAGATGCCAGACTCCATTGTTTTTTTGCCTTCTTTATATTCCACTCTCCGTCTCCTTTTCCCCTTCTCTTCCTCGTGATAAAAGACTGCACCTCTCCTCCATGGCCTCCGGTTCACAGTCATGGTAGTGATTTAATATGTTTTCTCGACAAGGAGATCCGAGTAGGGACGGTTTTGCGTGGATGATTAGGTAAACAGTAGATCTTTATTAAAATTTGTCCAATTTGATCGTGAGAACCTTCAATAATTGAGGTAATTACGGGAGAAAACAGGTTTTCCAAACATTATTTGCTTTGACGAATAAGTTGGCTATGATGTTCAGCTAGAAAATTCTTTTCACATTTCATAAAGAAAGATTATCTATATTTTGAAGAAAGATTTTGTCAGATCAAGAATCATGGTGACAAAATTAAACTTCACCGTTGCAAAATTTTCAAATTTTTAATTTAATCCCCGTAAAAATTTTGAAAAATGTAATTTGGTCAAAAATTTCATTTAGTTATGCAGTCTTGAAGTCCAACCCTCCTCATAAAAAAAAAAATTGTTCATCTAGATAAATTAATGTGAAACCCACTTTACATAATAATAAAAAAAACAGGACCTGCACTAATATTTTCATTTGATTGCTTGACTTTCAGAAATAAGATCACAGCCAATTGGGAAAAAACAAATGCAATCACGATAAGGATGCAGCGAATTGAAAATGTTTGAACTTGATTCCGAACTTATTGTTTTGCCACAGTTGGCTCTTTGTAGTTGAATGAGTAAATTATTCTGAAAAAAAGGCACGGCATCTTCCCAATTGGCACTAGTTTTTAGTTAAATGAGTAAATTATTCTGAGAAAAAGTAGACAGCATCTTCTCAATTGGCTCTAGTTTGGTCAGTACACGAACTGTAGATAGCTACAAATTTTCCCACTTTGTGGTGAAATGATGGCTTAATTTAATGCCCACATCCTTGGCCATTAATTTTTTAATGTTTAGGTTTGGTAGTCCTACTGAGTGGGAGGAAACTTGAAATTCTATTTTTTCTCGTGTTTTCTAGAGTTTAGAGCTGTTTTAGGATCTGGGTGGACCAATGTTATAATATCGTACTACCACCATTTGCAATTCAAAAGATTAATGGATGACTATCGGAGTTTGGCCAAATGCTTGTTTAAAAATATTTAAAACAAAATATAACATTCGAATAAGTCTATAAGTGCTATTTAACATAAAGTATGTTCACATTCAAGTTGTTTTTATCAAAAATATTGATTTTTGTATTGTAAGAGTTTATTTTTTTATACTATAAGAAACATTATAAATTCAAGAAATGATTAACTTAATACATGTTTGTCTAGAGTGGTAAGTAAGAAAAAAGGAATCAAATCGCACCATCTCTATAATAGGTAAATGCCTCTTTTTCTCCCGAAGTTGTCGGAATTATTTGCAATAAGATTTTGGCTAAGGTTTTATCAATAAAATTTCCATTTATCCGATATCTAGGCATTGTTTGCAATCCATTTTATAATTCTTCAATGATCCCAAAAAAGGAATTGTACAATACTAAATGACATAAAAAAAATTAATAATTAATTAAATTAATTATAAAATAAAAAGATGCGGATCTTTTACTCAGAACTATTTGAATACGGTTGGATTTTCGATTCTAATTTAATAGTATACCAATGAAACTTTAGCTATTTAATTGAAAAATGCAAGAATCAAGGAATTTTTTCTACAGATTCTAATACTAATATAATAAACAACAAAATAGTTTAACAATCAATTATGAGGGTTTGAATTATATATATATATATATATATATAGGTAGAGAGAGAGAGAGAGAGAGAGAGAGACCACAATAGTTGTCAATAGTAAAATAAAGGAAGTATATATGATGATGGCGTTGCACCTAATACCCCAATTAACTATACTTTAATGACCAAATTGGCAAGGTCGGTGTTTGTTAACTCAATTGGGTGGTCGGATATGAATAAGCTCCAAGATACAGACGAAAAAGAGTGATTCATCACTTAGTATTGTTTAGTGGCCAGATTCATCACTTTAGAGAAATTTTTAAATGACTATCAATGGTTTGATTTTATTTAATTCATCTGTGCACCTAAGTTTGATTGCTAAATGCCATTTGGTTTCGATAATGCAAGTCATACCTAAACTATGTATACAATTCTTTTTGTTATAATAATTTTATGCGTCAATTTGATGTACCCAACCAGTTTGACGATGCATATTAACTTAATTTCTAAGGTTTAGGGTTGCTTTTAGGGCTTGGCTGAACTTACAGGGTCTAAAAACTCCATATTTTTTGGAGTAGGAAACATGATGTGATTATAAATATTATTTTTAGATCTAACAATAAAATGTTGGCAATATATATATATAGCAAATGTCTTTCAAAGTGCCAGCCAGTGAGAGCTAGCTTCAAGTATTAAATTATATTTCTTGAAGGCAGGCTGGTGCATGCCGGTCAATGAAGCAGATTTAGGTCTAATCGTGTCACAAAATCGGATATGAAAAAAAAAAAAAACAATTGCTATCCAATTAAGAAACCGGATGAATTTGGTTTTAAAAGATGCCATCCAATCAAATTTGAATTTGGATTCAGATTTGAGTAAATATTCTATCGGATTCAAATCTGGACTCAGATTAGTTTTCAATAAAGATTCTATATCCAATGTCTGTATATTTTGAAAGTTGTATCTTTAACATATCACAAAGAGGTTTCGATCCTGTTTAAAAGTTAGATTCAGGTTTAGATATAAATGTAAATCAGACTTATGTAGATCAGATATGAATAGTGAATTTGGATTCATATTCGAATATGGTACTTATTTTTATTTTTCTTCACGTGCATTTAAATTGGAATTGAATCCAAATATGTGAACATCCAAAAAAGCAGTGAACATTCAAGAAAACAAATATGTACATTCAATTCGATAAAAAATCAATGAGTTATGTGATTTGGCAGGTTTTTCATTAAACTAATAATGAAAATTGGTTTTCAAAAGGAAAAAAGGGAGTTTAAATTCATAAATGCAGTAGGATGAACTGGCCTACTACACAGGGAATCATGCTTCATCTTCCTTGGGCATCACAGTACAAATCAAAGCTGTATGAAGTGTACCCCCAGAGGTTGGGAAGCATCTGCAGAGTCTTCATGCAGCATAAGCATCACAAACTGACATTGAATCAACTGAATTGCCGGAAAATTCTAAAAGACAAACAGCTTAATATGCAGCATAAACTGATATGTATATCCAATATCTTTTACAAAGAATTAGTTACACTGAGCATTTAAGAAGCGTTAGATTTTGTCATACAATAATGCAAATAACATGACAAAAAAATTCTCGGTGTGAACGAAATAACTATTCACTTTGAGGAGGTACAAGAAAAAATGCTTTTCTGATGATAGAGCCATCTTCTGGATTGCAGTTGCTCCTAATTGAGTCAATCTCACTTCGGAAAGAGTTCTCAAGGCTAGCTCAAGGTCTGCAAGCAGTCGAACTAAGATTTGCTTCACTGGTTCAAGATGCCTGAATCATATGTCTTTGTGGGGAAGATTGAGCAGTAACCTTTTGTGCTCCAAAGCAACATGTCTTACCCTCTCTCCAAACACAGTTAATCGTTTGCCAAGATACTTTATGAAGATTCACAGGCAGAGACTTCTTGATGAAGTTCAGTAGCTGGAAGAAAAGGAATTTCCAGGTTGATCACATTAGAGTTCAGAAATGGAGGCTGTGTTGGAGAAGAGATGGTACAATTTCTATCGGTAAGCATCTTCACTACCATGGATATTGGTGGTCGGAGCTCAGCTGATGCTTGATAGCAAAGAAGTCCAACTTTAAGCACATGAACTGCATCCTGTCCGGGAAAGTTGCCGCTTAGCTTTGGATCCACACATTCAGTTAGCTTGTTTGACACATAAAAGTTCCAAACCTGATAACGCAAGTGCATCATTAGCTATGCTCTATGCAAGAATAAGAATTGCAGTTTCATAAGTAAAATAATCGATAGTTAATTCCAAAATTATCAAACATAGGATATGAATGCCTACCATTTGTAAACAATGGCCAAAATTTTGCTGGCACGAATTGTTCCTTCTCCCAGTTACTATTTCGATTATAAGCACCCCAAAGCTGTAAATGTCTGCCTTCTCTGTCAATGTCCCATGGACAAGATACTCTGGAACCATGTATCCTCTACAAAGATTGAAATGTAAAGGGATAAGTTTCTTGCTGATTCATCCATCAAATAATGTACATGTTCTGTAATTAGTGTATCTCTGACTCCTAAACTCATCTGGGTGAAAGAGTAGAGACATTTAAAATGCATTACCATATCTATTTCAATTATTAATCAGAAAAAGGGACAAGAAAATATATAAGGACATGACTACTCTGAGGCCAGAAGCTTACAGGGTTCCGGCAACAGCAGTAGTAATATGAGTCCTGTCAACAGGGAAGCATCTAGCAAGACCAAAATCTGCAATTTTGGCTGTGAAGTTCTCATCAAGAACTACGTTACTCAGTTTGATGTCTCTGTGTATGATCCGCAGATTCGACTCCTCATGAAGATAAGCCAAACCTTCTGCAGTTCCCAAGATGATATTTTTTCTAACATCCCAGCTCAGTATTGGAGTGTTTTCACCACCTATGTCAAAATCAATTTATGTTAGAATGTTAATGGAGAAATACCTAGAAAACATAATAGCAGTGACATAGAGTACAACCACATAGAAAAAGATCAAGGCTCTTATTGGGAACGTATTCATAAACAAGGAGACTTTCTGGGCCGGTAATACTGCAACCCAGCAGTTTGACAAGATTTTTATGCTGAATGCCACTGATCAAATTGACTTCATTGAAGAATTTATCCACCCATTGCCTTGTATTGAAAAATAGTCGCTTTACGGCTACAGTCTTGCCATCTGACAGCACACCCTGTGGAAAATAGCACTTGCATAAATTCTAAGTCATTTCTTGGGTATACCAAATCATGATAGAGAAACTGACCTTGTAAACCAAACCTGATCCTCCTTGGCCGAGTTTATTTGACTGATCAAAGTAATTGGTGGCTCTTTCAAGCGTTTCATACTTGAAGTTTAGTGCAGATTTCCTGACAGCAGCAGCCAGGCGTCCGAGCTGCCTCTTCTCTGCAATAAGAAATCAACTTCAGCAACAGAGGAATGGTCACAGAAAGAAAGTTCATCAAAACAAACATGACCTTTTCGCTTCTGTTCAATTTTATTTTTTACAAAGAATGAAGCTGCAGGTGCAATTATAAGAACCACAACATATCGGAAAAATGACACGGAAGAAGAGTGGTCACGGAAAGCAAGTTCGTGAACAAAAATATGACCTTTTCCCTTCTCTTCAATTTTCTTTTTTACAAAGAATAAAGCTGCAACTGCAATTATAAGAACCACCAGAGCGGAAAGTGACACGGAAACTATTGTTGCAATTTTTCGAGCACCTGTCAAGATCCAAGTTCAAAAGTCAAGTAAATGATCAAACGATGAAGAAAACAAAATATCTAAAATTAAGGTACATAAAAATAATATAATGAACAAGGACAGAATAAAAAAAGGAACCAGAATGACAACCTTTTCCTGCAGAAAGAAAATAGAATAGAAAAAAGAGCAGACTTTTTGCAACTGTAACTTTATGATGCTGCACAGCTTATTTTCCTTCTTTCCTTGCCAAATCTCTCAGTAAACTGTATTTGGTTTTCAGAATTTTGTTTTACCAGAACACGTTGTAATTAAAATAATGTAAAGGATTTGCTTCCGTTCATCAAATTCAACTGCAGAATTGCTTTTGGGTAATAATCTTCACCCCTGTACTACAGAAATTTCTGACGCCTATTTGCTTATGTAAGGTCCAGGTCACACAATTATTGCTACATATTGGAAAGTGGTAAACATGTGAAGATCAAAGCACCGATTCTCTGTTACACCAAAACAGAAAATAATAAGGAGCTCGAGTTCTGAGACTCTGTGAAGGACATATAATAATCACTTTTAGGGTCTGCAGACAGTGACTAATGGAATTACTAAAGCCAAGGGGACCCCAAACTACCACCATCTTTGCCAGAAGAAGTTCAAATAAACTACTAAGAGAAAAAACTATTATACGAACCTGTTGTTGCAAAACAGACTACATCAGCGAAAAGGAAAAAGGAGTTTGATAGTCTACCTCCAGGTCTATGGAGGTCACACAACTATTGTTACATACTGAAAATGACGCATATTTGAAAATCAAAACACCGATACTCTGCTGCATAAAAACAGATAATAATAAAGAGCTCGAGTTTCTGCGGCTCCGTAAAGGACATAAGGTAATCACTTCCGGATCTGCAGAAGACAGTGAAGAACTGACCAAATTTCACCCTGGCTAAGGGACCCCTAACTACCACCATCAATGCCAGAAAAATGAACACTAATGGGAGAAAAAACAGTTATACGAATCTGCTGCTTCTAAATAGGCTAAATCAGGGAAAAGGAAAAGGGAGTTTGATGCTCTACCTCCAGAGGATCCACTTGTAGATGATGAGTCATTGTAAAACTGATAATTAGAATACCTCAAGTAAAACCTGAGCTCAGAACCCTCCCTTCCATTGCAGGAAGACAGGAACTGATTGAGGAAACTGCTGCATCTAGGCAAGTCTTGCAGGAGCTCCTGTTCAATGTTTTCCAACACTGGCCTATTGCATAAACTGTTGAATTCCCACCACCAAAAGAACCCCTCCAGAACCCATTGTTCACAACCGCCTGAGCTCTCAAATTCCTCATAACCGCCACTGCATTAAGGACGAAATTACTCTGGTTACCATAAGATCTCGTCCTGTTGCACAGAGTCTTGTCCATGGGGCTCGTAGTTTCGTTGAAGAAATTGTAGTAATCATACCGGAGGTAGCACCCGTCGAGATAATTCCGACCTTCATTTATGTTCAGCTGGAAGGGAAGGCACCTGAGGATGCTGGTTTTGCACTGAGCAAAGCATAGATTGCAATCCGACTGCGAAAGATCAGACATACACTGTCCGAATGCGTAAACTCGCTCCACGTTTGAATCGGTGACGAACTGCGCATAGCGTTGCCTGGCGATCAGCGGGGTGACGGCGTCTAGTGCTGATATGAAATTCGGAACGAAGATGCTCTTGTTGGTCGCGCTGATATTGCCGCAAACTAAGTCTGCCTGGGTGATTCGTGGGTCGGAGAGTACCGGAAGGATGAAGAAGGCTAAGAAGAGGAAGATGAGCGTGGGAGGCGCCATGACAGAGAGAGAGAGTTGCAGAGGAAATGGAAATGGAGAGGTGGGAGATGGGGAGGTGAATAACGGAGGTAGCAAATATAGTAGTGCTGTAGGAGTTGACCGTTGCGTGCCGCCGAAATTTTTTTCAAGTATTCAAAGAACCAAAGGTCTAAGGCTTAAGCAACATGAACTACCCTGTGGCCGTTTTCTCAAAATGCAAAATTGAGGAGGATATCTCTAACTTTTAAGCATAGTTAAAAACTTGTACAATAAAATATATTTTATTTTAATATAATTTTTCGTTTCTCCTTTTTATTCCTTTATAAAAATTGTGTCAGAATGGAGTCACTATCTTTTCCTTTCCCCGTGATCTGTATTCTTTTTCTTTTGACACTTTCGAAAAAATGAAAATAATTTATACCGGTGCATCTCCATATTATTTCGTCAATGAGGTTGTGTTCACTTTTTCTGAGAGGTTGGACTTAAAAGACATTAAATAAATTTAAGAGTTCATTTCAAACTCCATTAAAGTCAGCTTCTCTGAAGTAACAAACAAGAAAAAATTCATTAACAAACTTGTACTTTGCCTATAAACCAAATACAGACCTCGTAGTTCCAGTTCTCTTAAATCCGTCCCTGCTTTAGCTAACAACTGCTAAAATAAATGATAACAGAATAGTTGTAGATAGTACAATAAGAATAGTTGTAATCGTCATTTATTTTGTTATTGCTCATATTGTAGATAGAACTAAGCAGCAATGGTAGACGTAGAACTTCATTTGGTAGTATCATTATCATTATGTCCCATAACAAGAAAATCAGAAACATGATGCACGTATCTAATATTATAGACAAAATGCAGTCTCCTACATGAAATTTTTCTTCATTGAATGTAATAAAATAGAAATGTCAAAATACAAGTCCGTGTTTTAAGGAAAGAATGATACTTTTTGTCAGTACGCGCTTTTTAAACCTTATTTGTGCATTTAACAAAGGAAATAAGCTTTTTTGAGGCATAAACTAGGTTGCAAACTTGCATACGAGTCAGTTCATATCGCTTAAATATTTTTTTCAAAAAAAAAAAAAAGTATGGTTTGTCTTATAAAATATAAAAATTTTACTCGAGATCCTTTTTTTTTCATTTGATGGGAAGCTATTAATGTTGAAAGCCTGTTCGCACCCCACCCCTTTTGCAAAGGAGGTTGAAATGCGAGTCAGCAAAAATTTTTTTAAAATTGAGGTTTTGAGGAAAATTTTCAAGAGAAAGGGATCCGCCCGTCGGTACGAGGTCCAACCGTTCCTACCGCCTTTAACAGGGGTAATTAGACCAAGGACTAAGGATCATTTGGATCGTGTACGAGTTATTGATGCAAATCCTATATGCTTGTGCATTGAGGTTTTGGATTCAAGAACCAAAATTCATCTTTGAATGAATGAATTTGAAGATTGGAGGGTTTTCAAGTTGGTTCAAAAACTTTGCCATTCGGTTTGAAATACTTGAA